>JZLH01S0010670.1:137452-149291 GCA_001188425.1 Eucidaris tribuloides
ATTTTTGAAACATGTGACAACACTAGATGAGGTCAAATCCACTGATTCAGATTAAATTTCTTTTCAAAAGTGTTGAGTGCTGGAGATGAAAAAGGCAGAGAAACACAGCCTTTAAGGCGGAGCTGAAGAAATTAAAACTGCAATCGTATCAGCGGGAGGGGCGGGAGGATTTTGCGTGAATGGACTCAAAGCGGAGATCTCCCGCCGGAAAACGGCGGAAGAGTTGGAGTCTCTGGAGGTACTTCAATTTTCTATAGGTTCATTCATATGTTTATGTATGGATTCTGTATCTGTATTTATAGTTGATATCTGGGATCAAGTCCAAGCGATTGGGTTTGTGTCTTTGGTGAAGGCCACTTTAAACCGGCTGTCCTCAGATGGACGTAAGCTTGCGAGGTCCCCATGTGATACAGTAACAATTCAGCACGTGAAAAATCTGTGCTCTTCATCGAAAAGAGAATAATAATATTAACATTTTATACGCCGCCTAATACAAAAAGTTTCTAGACACTGTAAGAATCATCACAAGAATTAAAAACAAACAATAGTTGTAACCACTCATTGAATTCCCAGCATCCAAAAGGGTGAAAACTAGTGTTGTGGTCACATATCGAATCAGTGATATTAGGCTAGATATAGTGCTGCGGCAGGAATAGGCGACATCTAGTCCTTTTCATCAGCTAAATGATGATTAATCAAATATTTTTTTTACTGTATTGACTGCTATTGTTCCCCTGCCTTCATCTATTTCACAGGCTGCCAGGTTACGGACAAGCCATCCTCCTTCCTCATCGCCCATTGCGTAGCTACGTCCGCTCTTTCCTTCCTCCGGTAGCAGCCTGAACTTGCTATCGGGTCCTGCCTGTGTGGACCCATGGTGGGGAGTAGACACTGCAGACACTGCAGTGCGTGAACGGATCCGAGATTGTCTTATCAGTGGACAAATGAAAGGTAATGGACAGGCCACCATTTATTGTGAATGATTGAATGAATGAATGAATGACATACATACATTAACATACATACATACATACATACATAAAATTACATACATACATACATACATTAATACTACTCATACATACATTACATACATACAATACATACATACATAACAATACATACATAAATAAAATAAGATGAATCAGTGTGAACGGTCTGAAATGAGGTCTTACATGGACAAATGAAAAGTAAGGATACTGACTGCTTTGTTGTGGCAAAAAGAAAATGAATGAATAATCAATAAATAGATGAATAGTTTAATGAATGATGGAAAAGCTGAATGAATGAATGATAAATAAATAAATAAACAAATCAATCAATCAGTCAATCAATCAATCAATCAATCTTCAATCAATCAATCAATCAATCAATCATCAATCAACAATCAATCAGATGGCATAGAATATAAATAATTAACTTATTGAAAAAGTAGATTATAATTGTCAGTTTATTTATAAAAACTCAATACAGACACTTTGGTCTTTTGACCGTCCTTGCGATTAGAGGTGATGCATTTTTTGTGTGTATGGGTGTGTGATATCTTTTTAAAATACACTGGGACATTGCCTTTCATTACCCCTTTTCTTGTAAAATTGCAGATTTTGTGTCAAAAAAATCTAATTTTACTTGCTTGGATGTTATTTGGGTGGTAGAGGAGGTATACAAAAGCTGCTAAGGAATAAAAATACAGTTATCATCCTCCTCCCCCTAAAGGCAAGAAAATAACAATATTTTATTCCTTTTTCATCTATCAGAACACGGAAGATCACGTTTCACATTGACTGCAACCTGTGCGTTTGTTTTGGCGGGAAACTGAGATCTGCCTCAAGAGGCAGTGTCTGTCGTCTGGATGACCCAGGAGGAGAGCGTCGGGATACAGGTCTACCGTGTGACATGTACAGACCAGTACATTCCAGTCTGTGCAAGAATGGAAAGACCTATCCTAGTGCATGCATAGACCAAAGTGGTAGTGTTTTTTATTTATTACCTGTTGGCTTACGAACCTGATGTACCTTGTTTTTCTTGTCGGAAATTACAAAATCTGGGAGGCTGCTGGGTAAAATAATCTATGTGTCCTAAAAACAAAACTGGACTTGTGTAGTGTTCGATGTTTTGATTGATTATATTTTCTAAGAAAAAATGATGGCTTAATTACCAACTGAGAATTAAGCTGTTAACTAAAATAAGAAGAACCTGAACCCCCAAAATAATAATAATAAGTGTGATTTTCTTTGAGGATATATCTATCTCTATCTCTATCTATCTATCGATCTATCTATCTTATCTATCTCATCTTATCTATCTATCTATCTAGATCTATCTATCTATGCTGTCTTATTATCTATCTATATCTATATCTATCTATCTATCTATCTATCTATCTATCTATCTATCTATCTAATCTACTCTATCTTAACAACATTTTGTCACTATATTAATGATAAACTGATAAGAAAGTCAAATTAGTCGAGATTACACACAAAGTACAGCTTATTTTCTGGAAACGACCAAGTAGAGGGCGACATTTATTCAGCTGTTCACAGCACTGTCCACATCCTGCAAATTTTATGCTAAGATATTGAAGCTTACGTTTTTGCATGTCTGCAGGCTGTGTTAGGTAATTCAATGGACAACCAGCTTGAGATTGGACGTGTTCAATGAATGCACCTGGTGAACCCAACCATGCCAGGCTGGGATATAGGTGAGTAAAGGTACAAACAAACAGACTAAAACTTTATAATCTGATGGCGGGGTTGTCTATTACATACTGATTTTGATAAAAACACATACAGCGTATTATCTGGTGCTTATCCACCGTCTTAAAGAGCAGGTGACATGATTGCGGAGATATAAAAAATGCTCTAGAACCAAACCGGTGGAAAACTGGAGTGTATCTCCTAGCTGAAAGGATTTGTCTTGAATTTCTTACTGAGGAAAATCAAGCATGGCCTGCCAGTTCTGAATTTCTCTTGAGCCCCATTGAGAAATTATTCCCATAGAAAGTACTCAACAAATTTGTCTGTCACAAAGTGCACTCATGCTAATTCTTCTAAAATGAGTCAACTTCTGACTACGAATTTTCACAGTAGAATCCTTGCATAGTTTATTTGATTCTAGAAAAGTTACCCAAGTGATGACTACCTCCAGTCATGTTAATTATCTTTAATATATTGTTACTTCTCTCCAAGTTTTTCCAGACAAAGCCACATCTAGTTTCCATTTTGTCCATTTTAACAAATACTTCAGAAATTCCAAGTTGTATTCATAATGCAGATAATTATTGATACAATACTTTTCTCATGTTTTACACATATATTGTTATCATTGCCTTTTTATAATTTTCAGATGTGTGTACAGAAGAAGAGTTTGTCAAGTGTCAACTTGGTTGATTGCCCTCAGCATGATTGTGGTAAGTAACAGTTTAAACTTGTCAGATCTACCCCTTTACACCCCTTTAATCCGATGCGTCTCATCTGAGCAGTGTACAGTGCAATCCAGATGAATTGGAGATACCACCGGTTGGGAGGGGAAGGTCAACAATGGCCTCTCACATTTCTGCACTATATTTCGAAAAAAAAAAAATGCTTCGTCTTCATTTCTTGACCATTTTTTAAAATTTTTTGCCTCATCTAGTAGAGTACATGAGGTACCCCGAAATTCTACGTATAGAATTTTGAAATTTTGCCTAAAAATATAATTTATGCTAATTTATGGCAAAATCTAAAAAAATGTTTCTTCTTCATTTGTCGAGTGATTTTGGAATTGGTTGTGTCATTTGGGATAGAGCCTATATGAGGTACAAAGAACTTCTACACAGATTTTTTAAATTTGTCTAAACATATTCATGATTAATAATTTATTCAAAATTTATTTGAAAATTACAAAAAAATGGTTCTTCTCCTGCAATTTCGTTCGACCGATTTTGATTTTTTTGTTTCATCTGGTAGAGCTATATGAAGTACCACTGAACTTCTACACGGAATGCTCAAATTTTGTCATCTGTTATTATTTTTGCTAACTTATGCAAAATCTTGTTTAAGAATCACAAAATTACAGATTGCATGAATTTCTTCCGAATGCAACGATGAGCATCACATAATGATGTGCTGATTAAAAATGAATGTAACAAGAGGTGGTTTCGAATCCATTCTGCCGTCACAGTGAACCTTTCAGTTTAATTGTGTCCTTTTTGTGTGTTTCCTACTCCAGTACTCGATAGCCAACAATGCAGCACAGAGCCTTACTCCCCAGTATGTGCACGAACACAGAACACATCCCAACATGTGTACATTACACAGGGAAAATGCTGTATTGGCGCCTATAGAGGACGCAGCCAGCGTCAGTCCACAGATACAAGTTTCATTGATAGTCTGTCAAGTGAAGTGGAAGCTAAATAATTAAAGATAAATGACATGATTGGGGTAGTCCTCAACTTGGGTTGAAACTACTCTAGAATCAAGTAAACTATGCAAGGATTCTCTGTGAAAATCTTGTAGTCAAATGTTGAACTCATTCTAAAATAAACAATGTCAATATCACTCGTAGCACGGAAACCTGCTGTGTGGCTCTCTATGGGGCCTTATTTTTATCATCCCCGGATAAAATTAAGATACTCATATGTTTATGCTTAATTCTCCTTCAGCTAAACAAATTACAGACAATCCTCCCAGGTGGGAGATCCACTCCTGCTAGTGTATAGTTCGGTATATATTTCAACTCATTTTGGTTCTTGAGGCATTTTTAACCCGTGAAGATGAGTGACGAGATATCTCGTCACGAGGTCTATGGGAAATGCGTGTTAAAGCAAAAAACAAATCTTCTCCAACGGGTTAAGTGATCCCAATCATGTCACTAACCTTTAACCCTAATAATACCGGCGGGGAGGGGGGGGCCATAATGGCCCCCCCTCGACAAATTCGCGTATACGCCGCCGCGCAAAATTTTTGACTGCCGCCATTCACTGGCTTTTTACTTTCAAGTATCGCCGCATCATTTAAAACCATTTTCGAAAAAAATCGGACGTACCGTTATGACGTCTGCGCGACTTTTCGTACCATGCATGCAACTCCAAAATTGCTCAAAAACGGATTTTGTGTACAAAATCAATGCAAATTGTGTTTTCAGCCAAAAATCATAAATGTATGATGATATTTTTACTTTTACTGGCTGAAATGGATTAAGTTTATGCTGTTTATGATCGCCAAAGTGTCCCCGACAAAGTTCATCGAAAAAATAACAAAAACAACATGTCGAAAAAACAAAGAAATACATAAGAATTAACAAAACAATAAAATACGTAGGGGAAATTAATTCTGATTGGCCAAATTTTTTTGTAGATAATTGTTCGAAATGTCAAAATGAATATTTTCACCAAAAAATAGCATTCTACTAGCTATTGTAAGTGAGATAATAGGTGAAAAACATAATTTCATACACTTATTGCATAATTATTACTTAAAAATATAAAAAATCAATTTTTGAAAATGTTACTATACAGTCTTGTAGTTTACACCCGGCTCTATGCGTGTGCAAATTTTCGCGGCGATCGCGCGATCTGTGGCGAGATCTCGGGGGGGGGGGGGGGCCATAATAAGTAGACCAGAAATAGCCCGGTATTTTTAGGGTTAAGGTAGCAGTATTGTTCAGCTGAGAGAGACTAATGTCTGAGCTCAGTTCTTTGCTACTTTGGATTGTTCTAATCTTTATTTACTAGGGTTAGGTATATCAGTGCAGAAAATGTTTTCAGATATTGACATGAAGTCTTAGATCTTGCAAACAATAAAATTTCCGAACTTAAGAGTGTATAAAAGAATGTTCCATTAATTTTTTTATTTATCAAGTTAGGGTACATAGCTGAAAATGTTCCAGTTTAATGCATCATGCCAAAAGACAGTCATTTTTGACATTAACCTCGTGAAAATATATATATTTTTTTGATATTTGTAAGTGTCCACAGTGGAATATTGTGTGCAGTTTCTGAAGATAACAAATTTTTCTTTTAATTGTAATTTTTGCTGCTTTTTTCATATTGGTTGAAGATTATATTTTATTCTGACCAATGAAATCTTATTGATCTGATGATATCGATTGTGTTGATGATGATAATGATATTTATGATGATTATAATAACGATAATGATTATTATGATTTTTTTAAGTGTGTCTGTTTATGTATGACAAAGTGGGTGTGGCTACAAAAGAATCCTAACAATGCTAGTTAATTTGTTACATATTCCTTACTATTTGATTGACAGAGTGGATGTCACACATCGTCAAGACAACAAGTATGTGGCCACAACGGTGAGACATACTCCAGTGAGTGTGCAGCATGGAGTGACCGGACCACAGTGGACTACTATGGACCATGCCAGGCAGTGGGGACATTACCAGGTAAAAGCACACATCACTATCATGATAGCATGCATTCCCAAGTATAATGAATAGTTGCAGGATTGGTGCATTTAAGTCACTGATTTAAATTGCGATTTTAAATTTCAATCAAGTCGTATTATATTTTTGTAAATCAATTTATTTTAAAAACAATATAATTCATTTAAATAAAACATATGATAAAAAATGAGTGAGGAATTTGTCAAGTGTCAAGGTGTAAACAATCATTAAAAAATATCAAGATTTAACTTTTTTAAGTGGAAAATCAAAAGTTTTACTTGTTTTCAGTGATGGATCGATGAATTGTATCAAATTGAGACCTTTTCCCACTAGGGGCGGGCAATGTTTTGATTGGTTAGTTAAAAAGGTCAAAAGTTGATATAAGTTTAATAATCTGATTTCAATTTGTAAATATTTATTAAAAAATGTTTTTCACTAGTCCTGAATGGGGTAACTAGTAAACTAAACTATGTCTTATTGGTATAGAATGAGACATCGATTCAACCTCCATAGGTGGAGGGCCTCTAAGAGTATAGCAAAAGATAAGTATCTTCATGCATTTTTTTTTTTAGTTTAGGGACAGCTGCAAACCTGGGTTATTGCCTCATGTACTCTAGAAGCCCCCCAGCTAAGATGCACATCACATTCTCAAGACCCAGCAAGCCTATAATATGCAAATAAGATGGATATTAATTGTGCTACCAGTGGATTTTATGGACTAAACTTTATTTAACTTTATAGAGTAATAACACTTAAACTAATCAGCCAAGTACCTGATGATATTTTTACGTTTCCATTAGGTGAGGAGGATACTCTCACTCAATGTGCCACCGTAGAATGTCCAGAAGTCCTGACTACCGACACCTGTATAGCAGTGACACCCCCGGGTGGGTGCTGTCCTATATGTGGTAAGTAGGAATACAAACCTATCAATAATATGAAGAAACAAATAGCAATATAAATGAGATCAGCCTCCTCATGAAACTCGGCTTAAAGGCATTGTATAACAGTGTTTCCAGTTTAAAAAATCTGAGCTACATTATTCCCCATGCTACCAGTGTCTCTGATTGGGTCTAAAAACGAAGTCCTGAAAAAAATTGCAGTTTAAAACGATCGTTAAGTGCTTTGAAAAAGTGAAAATCATCAAGAGACCATTCCAGTTTCCCCCCATAGACTGCTGTGTTGTAGAATTTCCTGTCGGCTGAGATGAAAATTAAGGTGCCAATTTGTATCTGCACATATTTTACCAGCGACAGCATAACTGTCCAAACTTTTGTGTTCTAGAGTGTTTATTTGGCCATTCAAACACTGTCAGATATGTCAGATAGCAAAGTTCAACAGTTTTTTAAACGAGTCTTCCTCAGTGTTATATAGTGTTTTTAAAACACAAGTATAGTTTTGGTCGATCAACATTTTTGTCAATCTTTCACAAAGTTTTGTATTGTCAACTCAGACATCAGAAAACAACATGAGACCTACTAAAAATTGTTTATAGTGACAAATTATGTTTGAATTAAAAGAGAGCATCTACATTACCTATGGAAAATGTTGGGGGTTCCCCCCCCCCCATTCGACATTTTACATTTTGAGTAATTTCTCAGAAATGGGAGGGTTTCAGAGCGAGCAATTTTCAGGGCATTGATGCATCATATAGGTGTATCTAAAAAATGTAATTGCAAAGAATTTCCTTTTTAACCACTTACCTAAACTATACCATGGCTATAATGAAATAAAAAAAATAAATGATTATTACTTGTGTGGTTCATTTTTTTATTATCATATTTTACACAAAGAAAAATGTTTGAGAACTCCTTTTTTGTTTGCTCGATGCTGTCACATATTTGCCATATCATAATAGTGAACATTTGCATTTTTTAAAGGGAATGATTGACAGTAAATCAAGCAAAAAAAAAAAATTAATCAGAAATAAAGTGATCTGCCAGTAACGGTTAACAGTTTAAATCTGCCAATCATCACAGTAGTTTATTGTTTATTTATATGTTTGTTTCGTAGCTGCGCAAGTCCGCATTCTGTACAGTGAACTGGAAGTGGAGCGTGCAGCTACAGCAGCAGGGAGCAGGGAGGCCTCGTTAGACATGGTGCTAGATGGACTCAGGAACATAGTGGCTGTGGTAGGTCCCATGCTTACATGCTGAGAAAAATAATATGTGACCTAATAAGTCACAATTGTAGTTTGTGCGTAAATGAGTTAAATAGTCGATTTGGGTTGGAACAGTCGATTTGAAGATTTGTAGATTTTCTGAAAGGCCATACAATCATCTATTATTTTGTGCAAATATATTAGCTCTATGTGATTTAGAAATATGAATTTTCTTCAAATTAATTTGACCTTTTTTTGGCAGGAGTTTTAAAAATTTGCCAGAGAAACTTCCAAACAAATCCATTTTGTAAAACAACCGATTGTAACTTAAGGATTATGAAGTGCCAGTAAATGAAACTTGGGTGAATAAAAGGATTAAGTATGCAAAGTAATTGAGTAAAATTACAATGACAATTTTAAAGCATTTGATATTGATTCACACAAAATATAAGAGGTAGTCAACAAATTTCCCCCCAAAATGTATGCAAACCTCACTGAAAAAAATGATTAATTCTAAAGAAGATAAAGTGATGAAAGTGTTTTAATTTTTCTTAGGAGCTAGAAATGGCCCCATTTTAATTTCCTGTAAATGTACAGTGTGTCACAGTGATTCCAGTAAAATCCCCTGAAATCACTTGGGGATGGGGGAGGAACCCCCAAATTATGTAATATTTACATAGCAGATCTATTCAGTCTTTACCAAACAGATTTCTTCTCTGCACTATTACTTCTGACTTACATAATTATTTTATCACAACTTTATTTTGATTCTGCATCTCCTTTCAGGCCGAGTGTGACCTGTATGGCTACCTGAGTATAGAGGGCGACATTATGGTGTTAATCAGACCTATAGTACCACAGCCAACAATTGTACAGGTATGTTATCTCATCCTTAGATTTTGTAATATATTCTTTTATAAAATGTTTTATAAATCAAGAATATTGTAGTATCTAGTATGTGGAGGTGTCAATCTTTCAATGTCAAAATTCCATTCAAATTCTTACAATTTTAAGATTGAGTATACTAACTTCAGTACATATTGCAAACTGATATATCAAAAAGTAGCAATGATTCAGAAGATCTGGAATTTAAGTGCATGAAGTCACATATCCTTGATACTGATTCAAAGAAAATCTGTCCATATGGCAGGGCTCCACACTAACCTTCTTGGCTGGTTGCCCAATTGGGCAAGCAAACATTTTGTTTTCATTCATTTATTTGTCCAAACAAATTTTTCACTTACCCAAGTGAAAAAAACATTAAATTGTGTTATGTTAGAAAGTATTTTTAAAGATTCTACTCAATTGGAATTTATGCAAAATTGAAACTGAATTGAAAAACACAAGTCTTTAATACTCTATTGTATTGATTTTAGAGTTGAAAATTTTTACCTACCCATTCTAGCAAGTAAAATGAATTTCCATAAAGTTCACTTGCCCCGAAGAAAAATTTACTTGCCCTAGGCAAGTGCTAGTGTCGAGCCGTGCATATGGTATCTTGGATATATTCAAGCTGAAATCTTGAATAAAGCAATTAACCAGAAGGTTTGTGGAAATGTGTTAAAGACACTATATAACACTGTGGAAGCCCCATTCAAAAAATTGTGAAACTTTACTAGCTGACATATCTGACAGTGTTTGGATGGACAAATAAACACCCTAGAACAGAAAACTTTAGACAGTTGTGCTGTCACTTGTAAAATATGTACAGAGAAATATTGGCACATGAATTATTCTCTGCTGATAGAAAATTCTGCTACACAGTAGTCTCTGGAGAAAAATGGGAATGGTAGCTCAATGATTTTCACTTCTTAAAAGCACTTAATGATCGTTTTTAACTGCAATTTCTTTCAGGCGTCTTCATTGTGAAACCTTAATCAGAGACACCTGGATATCATAGGGAATCACATGGCTCGGATTTTTTAAACTGGAAACATTGTTATACGATGCCTTTAAAGGGTTGCTTTTTACAAAGTTTGATGTTTTATCTTAAGAATTAGGGCTTGAAACTCATTTTGACAGGGAAGGTGTGTGAAGATGTCTTCCAACAAGATAATTTGCTCAACCATTCAGATCACAGGAATCTATTTTTCAAGGGTTCCTTCCAATCTTAGATTTATTTAAATATGCAAGTGTACTGGGGCTCAGTGTTGTTTTTCATGATGAAATGAAATATTGACTCTTAAATAAACCATAATTTTCATCTCTGTTTTGAATTTACAGGTAAAAGCATGCAACACAGAAGCACGAAAAATAGAAGCGTTGATAAACACCAGAAGTCCAACGATAGCATCATATCTACATTTAAGTCCATTATTAGGTGCATCATCACGGATACCCGAGGTAGTTGAACCTAACTCAGGTCATTCGCAGCACCATTTATCCTCATTATGTAGTTTATTAATAGTATCAAGAATACTTATGGAATTTTATAGCACAGTTAGGTAGTATAGGGTATATGTGTCCAGATAAATTTCCAAAGAAACGTTCATATTTAGTAAACAAAAGATTTCAGAGTGCAGACATTTTTAAAGAAACAACATTTATATTTACTTATTATTGAACTGTACATATGATTATATATAAATATGTAAAGTAAAAAAAACAAAAACAATTGCATCTCTTTATGTACCAAATGCCTATTTATCTCAATTTATTCTTGTAAATATACTTTTGTTGGAAACTGAATATATCATGTTTTGTTGTCTTTTGTCCACTTTTGGCCCTAGGCCTAACTGTCACTGTGTATACGTATTAGGGATAAATATCATAAATTCAGCTTTTGTATTCTTTCTTTAGGTTCTGTTGTTCACTTTTGTTCTAAATGATTTTTATTTCTAAATTATATCCATAGTAATATTTACAGCATTCAATAGGACTAAACACATACATATGCATTGATCAGTCATATATTGCTACTGACAGTGATCTTATTGAAACAAACAGCTAAGACAAAATCAGTGTTATTACACAAAATTCTATACATATAATCTGAAACATTTTTAGATACAGTATCAGTAACTGTTATCCTTTTTTTTTAATGGAGAAAAATTACTTGCGTAGATTTTAAAGGTATTAATTTCATGATCTATTTGAAAATCAGCCATTTCAATACTTTAAAATCACAAAATAAACATTGAAAAATACTGTTAGTGATCACTTCTGTTAGTCAAATACCTTCATTATTTGAGAAATTTTCTTCCTCACTTCCGTCCGCTGGTTCTCTATAAAAAAGAAAGGAGAAACTAGTAATAACTTCATTTGTCTGAAGATTATTCTGAGGAGAATTTCTTGAGTACGTAGTGTCATTTAGAACTTACTGGAAACTTGAGCATATGTTGCATTG
>JZLH01S0010682.1:13076-34483 GCA_001188425.1 Eucidaris tribuloides
CTCTTCCTTCTGCTCCTCCTCCTTCTCCTCCTCCCTGTCCTCCACCTCCCCTACTTTTTCAGTTGAATTTCTTGTTTGGTATTAGGGATTATACAGTGAAATGATACCATGTGATTCCTCATTTTTCCTCAATCTCCCTTTCCTCTTTTTTCTTCTTCTCCTCCTCCCTCTTCTTTTTCTTCTCCTCTATTGATTGATTGATTGATTAAAGAACTAAAAAAAAGACACAAAATGGCTAAAAGGGTAAAAGGGTAAAATTGTCACATTTAACTATTCTAAGTCTGATCAACTATTTCTTTAAAAAATCACATCTACGTTTTGTTTTTCGTCTCGTGTTTCTAGTTGTTGTTGAAAATGTCGTTGTTGTTTGTTTCACCACACTCCCTAGTCTTTTGCAATCAGGCAGTTGTTCATTTTATTAGTCGTATTACATCTTGTTTGCGGTGTTTTTCAAAATGTCGACTCACATTTGCACGACCATGCATCACGGGTGTTACTGTGAGTGCCAGAAGGAATGTGACAAAAATAGAAAAATAAATGCACATACTATTAGGAAAGGGCTTTCCCTTGCAAGGGCGGAGATTTCATGTCACGAGTGGGGTGGGGGGGGGGGTCGAAAACGACCAAAAGCGAAATAAAAATACGGGAGGAAAAACGCCCCGAGGACACATATATATTGTTAAAAAGTGGAAATTGTGACTTTAAAATCCCCCTCACCCCCATTTTTAAGGTTTAGTAATCTAATTTCATCACATTTATCCATTGGATAGGTTTGCTGACTACAAAATCTATAGAAAAATGCTAACAAAATCAAAAAAAATATACCAAGTTTTAAAAATCGAGGGGAGACGATCCCCCCCCCAGAAAAATTTCGAGGGGTGACATGTCCCCCCGCCCTCCCCCCGTCCCCCGGGATCGCCACCAATGTTCCCGTGCCATATAGGAACAGCGGCAGAAGTGAAGGCGTTATTCAAAATAGGTTCGGAAAAATACGGCGAGAAACCACCAACGTTCAAAAAGGAATTCACGTGGGATTTAAATGGCTTGGAAAGCCACGGTTAAGGTTACGATGGTGGGACAGAAGGTGAGAAAGTTATGAAAAATTGTCAAAGATTACCATGGTCATTGAAACCGGAAATTGCGGACAATTCGGTGGGGATAAACCGCGAGAAAACTTTGTTTTCTTTCGCAAAAAACGAAAATACTTTGAGTCTGTTATTGTCGGCGATTTTGAGTAACAGCGCGTAAATTAAATCACTCGAAAGATAGACATACCCCAACACACTGAAAGATTTACGAGTAAAACATACATTACAGACGACCAAAAATAGCAAATAAATCCCCCTTCTTGTGTTTTGATTATACACCGGTGAATATTTTATTACGGAGACGTTGCTTTCATTATTTATGTCACTGTAATCGGCGAATGCAGTCAATTATCTGAAGAAAAATAACAATTTGCAAACGGCTGGCATTTTGAGGTTTGTAGTGAAATATATGATGTTTATGAAACAAAAAGAAAGATTTCTGTTTTCCATACTATAGACTGAGTCATGTTTGTAGTTAACTAAATCTCGGTTCATTATTTAGACTGTTGAAAACATTATCACGGACACTATACTTTTCTGACAATTCATTAAATCAGATTGGCTCAGAAAATAAAACTTTCATTTAATAAAGTTCCAAGGATCTGTCAAGTAAAAACATCAGTTATTATAATTAATTATGGGCCAATAAAAATAGATTTCAATCCTAGGGTACCTTCATTCCTTTCTACCAGTTCCAGATAGCCTGTAAAACTGATATAAGAGCGTATAGTTTTGTACTGGTTTTACGATAATTATCAAGAAATGATTTTTTGATAAGATTATAGACAGTGCATAATTCCCATCTAATGCTGAAATGCATTCGTTTCAATCTGTTGATCGATTTGACATATTTAATTCCATCAGGTCAGCAGAGTCGTCGCTGATTTAATTACGTTATATTGCATTTGCGAGTTTGTTGGCAGAAAAATAAACAACTTCTCACTCGGACGAATAAGCTTTAACCAATCTGTTTCACTTCAATTTATAAATCTAATTATTTTTGCGATAATCCTTGCCATTTACGAAATAAAGAAAAGGTATCAGGGCCCTCGGAGCTTTTAAAGTTTACCTATTAAAAGCCCTGATATTCCTTTATTTGAAACTGAAATCAATTAATTTGGAAGCCTGAAAGGCTTACGTTTCTCATGCAATATGGGGAGGTCTCTATCATGTCTATAGGGGTGCTGTATTCTCTAGAACTATGCACCACATTTTCTTAGTCATTGTCCGCTTACTACATTTGTACATGGTCTTAAAACAAGCCTTTTCAGTATCCCCCTTTCCCTTATCACTCTGCTTTGCACTATGAAATAGGTCGCTTTTGGGACATAATCGCTCCCACTTTTTAGGTTTGTCACATTAATTTGTACAAGGGGTGCTGTGCTGTAGGAAGATCCATTCAAATAAAATGGTAAAGGGATGTTCCATAGGACCTACAAAAAGAGCCATTTAAATAAAAGGGTAAAGAAATGTTCCATAGGCCCTACAAAAAGATTCATTTAAATCAAAAGGATAAAGGGATGTTCCATAGGACCTACAAAAATATCCATTTAAATAAAAGGGTAAAGGGATGTTCCATAGGACCTACAAAAAGATCCATTTAAATAAAAGGGTAAAGGGATGTTCCATAGGACCTACAACATGATCCATTCAAATTAAATGGTATAAAGGGATGTTCCATAGGCCCTACAAAAAGATCCATTCAAATAAAAGGGTAAAGGGATGTTCCATAGGCCCTACAAAAGGAACCATTCAAATAAAAGGGTAAAGGGATGTTCCATAGGCCCTACAAATAGATCCATTCAAATAAAGGGTAAAGGGATGTTCCATAGGACCTACAAAAAGATCTATTCAAATAAAAGGGTAAAGGGATGTTCCATAGGCCCTACAAAAATACATGGCACCACCTACCAAAGGTAAAAAAAGTTCCCAGGTCCCTGAATGGGAGGGGAACGTATCTTGGCTGGGGAGGGGGGGGCGGTCCCCAAGAACCCCTCCCTTCCAGCCCGCCTGTAACAATCTCATATAGGTAGTACTGTATTCCGACACCAAGTCAAGGCATGACAGAGGGTTACCGTGTCACAAGAAATCCCATAAGAGGAATCAAATGCCTGCTATGATAGTGTTCTGTTGCATTCTGTTGTGACAACGAAAGACCAAGAATTGTCAAACAAGGAATTTTGACGTGTTATTTGGATTTCATGTCATGACCTCGATTTGTTTCTAAAACTCACTGATATTGTATACTCCTTTTCCATTTTTTTTTTTTTTTGATACCGGGCTCAGAATTATGGCTGTAAAGTAAGGAAGTATCGGTTTGTACAAACACACACACACTTGCTCACACACACACACACACACACACACACACACACACACACACACACACACACACACACACACACACACACACACACACACACACACACACACACACACACACACACACACACACACACACCCACACACACACACACACACACACACACACACACACAATCAAATACAGACACACAACCACACACAGACACATACACTGACATACACGCACAGACTCACACACAGCATTACAATGGTGATGATGGAGACGGAGGGAACGAAGACTACAGGAAGATGAAGGAGCTGGAGGGAGAGGGGAAGAAGAAGAGGAAACGGAAGAGGTAGAGGTGCACAACGTGGAGCAAGAGAGGGGCTGGAGGAGGAAGGAAAGAGTTAGAAGAGAAGGAAAATGGAGAAGATGGAGGAGGAAGAAGAGAAAGAAACGGACGGGCGGTGAAGGAAGAGAAGCTGGATAAATCAATCAATCAATTAATACATGTAATAAAATACAAGCAAAAACAAATAATAAAATAAAATACTCTCCCTGCGAAAAACAAGTACAGTAGTTCGTTTTTTCCGTTTTTATTAAGAGTGAAAATCACTATTTCCCCACGTTTGTATTGACAAATGCGAAAATTTAGCATTCCATGAAGGTAATTTCAATGCATGCATCTTAGTTTTCTCACGAACCTTACACCGACCTAACACTAAAGTAATTTTTATACATTGTCTTGTTAGCTTATTAGTAACCATTCCGATCAGAGTATTCAATTCAATATTCAATAATAATAAATATTTATCATTTTTCTAATCAAAATATTTAGTTTGTCAAATATAATTCATTATTTAATCAATTCATCGTCATCTCATTTACCTAAGTATAATGTAAAGGGGAAGTAAACAACAGCTTTTAGAACCGATTTCAATAAGAAATGGAATAATTGCAAAAGAAAACAGAATGAAATTGCTCCATCCAAGTTGCAAATAGTTGACATTTAACCGATACCACACACAATTATTGCAAATACATATAAATAATCAAAATTAATAATACATTACATTAAAAATACATTTAGAAAATAACAAATCAACATAATTCAAATCCACAGTAATGTATATTTACAAAAAGGTATTGCTTTAGATCCGCAATTAATAAATATCAACAAAATACGTGAAACATACTGGAAACCTTATCATTACGCAATCGTAATTCATTTTATTACTTTGTCCAAAACATAAAATATTCCAACATGTTTTGGGAGGATCTTGTAGGTTGACTTTTTTTGGAGTAGTGCGCGAAACGCTGTTGATATGACTAACGTTCATATAATTTAACAGGATATTATTCAGAAGTTCTTCAATATTAATAACAGCTGTTACTTTATTAGAAATATAGAACAAGACTTCATTCAAAGTGTTTGATAACATCAGATCTTTCTCAAGAATGTGAGCGTCCTGTTGTTACACAATTCTGTTTTGCGTACATCTTCACAGGGATTAAATGTGAAAAGGATACACAAGAAAGAGAAAAGTTACCCCAAGATCATTCGCATGCTCTGGGTAATAATTGTAAGATCAGTCAGCCATACCTATAGGCGTTACGGTACCTCCCCTGTCGATACGCTTGATTACAACATCTGCTTGAAAGGTCTTTGACGAGATTCGAATCATATCCGCAGCAGTCACACAGACCCCGAAGGCAGTATCCGTTAAACCTCATCAAGCCCAAAATTATGGTCTACAATACATCATCATTATATTGCCTGCCCATGGGCGACCGGATGATCTTCATGTAAAGGGACTTGTAAATTATTAGGAAATTGTCAAGAGAACTTATCAAATTGAATAATCGACATGGTAAAGATTCATAAATTGCATCCATATGAAAGGTTGAACACGAAAAGTTAATTTTATCGGGTGTTTTCGACTGGTTAAGGGAAATGGAAGGATTGGAAGTAATACTCAATTTAGGTCAAAATGAGTCAAGAATCAAGCATACTTTTCGTGGTTTCTGCTGTAAAAGTTTTGTGGTGAATGTTTGCTCTCAGACAAAGACTTGCAGGAATCGCTGTGACAAGGAAATTGGTTGAACAGGTTTAGGTCCAATTTCCATTATGGTATCACTTTAATTCAATGCTGGCAGCCTGGCATGTTCTCATCTTTAATTTAAAGGCATAGTATAACAATGTTTCCAGTTTAAAAAAATCTGAGCTACATGATTCCCCATGCTACTGGTGGCTTTGATACGGTCTAAAAATGAAGCCCCGAAAAAATTGCAGTGTAAAACAATCATTAAGTGCTTTCAAAAAGTGAAAATCATTGAGAGACCATTCCAGCTTTTCTCCATAGACTGCTGTGTTGCAGAATTTCCTATCGGCTGATACAAAATTAATGTGCCAATTGGTATCTGCACATATTGTACTAGTGACAGCATAACTGTCCAAACTTTTGTGTTCTAGGGTGTTTATTTGTCCATTCAAACTCTGTCAAATATGTCAGATAGCAAAGTTCGAGAATCTTTTAAACGGTGTTATACAGGGTGGCCCAGAAAGAATGCTACGAGTATGATCGCTAATTTCTTCAACATTATCGGCAAAATGTCACTAATTTTTATTTTGTTGGTTAGAACATTCTTTTTCCAATAAAATGATACCAAGATCATTGATTTTGAGTAAGGCGTCTTGATTCTAGGGCCATTTTTCGGAGGCAATGCAATTTCCCAAATTTGCCAATTTTTCAACAGCGGCGGTCATCGGAACGCCGAGTTATTCTGGCGTCTCAGCTAACATACCGGACAAACCGCGATGACAATAGAGACATAGCTCGCATCGTCTTCCTTATGAAAGCGATGGCATTCCAGCCCTTTTGTCATTGCGGTTTGTCCGGTATGGTAGCTGAGACCCAGAATTCTCGGCGTCAATGACCGGCTCTGTGAAAAATTTGGCATTTGGGAAATTGCATTGCCTCCGAAAAATGGCCCTAGAATCAAAACGCCTTACTCAAAATCAATGATCTTTGTAACATTTTATTGGAAAAAAAAATGTTTTAAGCAACGAAATAAAAATTAATGATATTTTGCCCATAATGTCGAAGAAATTAGCGATCATACTCGTAGCATTCTTTCTGGGCCACCCTGTATAGTGTCTTTTTATCCTTCTTGGATACTGCAGTCAGTGTAAATCTTGGTACATGTACAGTTCCAATTCACTTTGTTCTAGCAGTTATTCCAATCCCGTAAGTTCCCTTTTCAGTTGCATCCAAACCGGTAGAACCTTCAAAATACTTGCAGGTAATGATAATGTCCTCACATAAACATTAAAAAAAAAAACCACTTCTTACACCAAGCAGCATAATATTTACTTCGGCCATCAACACGCCAAAAGACGTCATGAGTAGTAGTCTAGATACTAGACTGCATTTTTTTTTCTGTTTGAACTGCCAAGAGTTTTTAAGCAAATCAATTAAATAGCCATTGACGTACATGTATGATGTAATGACAAATTTTGCATGAATCGTCGCTCACAATAATGTAAGTGGCATTCATTTACACTCACACGAATCATACGAAAGCAGACTTTTAGAATTTTCTAACATTGCATCTGAGTTTACACAAATTTTTTCCCCATTTTGAAGGATTGCACGACACGCACAGCTTCGCAAATAATGTACAAAATACACTTAATTGGGTACCATCAAATTTCCAAGCAGTGCATTAGATTGAAAGGGAATTACTATTTTGTTTCCATTATACAGTATTTTATAAATTTTGAATCATTTTGATCCGTAAGTAAATACTGATCTTGTCTTGTTTTGAGTAAAATACAGCCAACATGGCTACAGATTTTAAACTATCTACAGCAGCAATGTATCAATTATTACTGAGAATAATTACTGATATTTTAACATAGATGTACCTTTCTACACACGACAAGAGCGAAATGATAATAACAATAAAAAGCAAAAATATGAACACTAATTGCACATTCCATATCTATCTAAAGAGAACACACAGTACTGGTTGATGATGGAGAATCTTTCATCAAACTTTCACATTTCCATATTTTCCAGCTGAGAGTAAACTACATTTGCATTATAATGTGGGACTAATTCACTTCATATGCAATAAAAAGTTGAGGAATTGGCAGTTTGAGTACCCGACGGAGTAGGCTCCGTTGCTGCAGTGTGTATGGCAACAATTAACATAGTCCCACATATAGATTTCGGTGTTAGTACTTTGTCAGCAGTGATGATTTGTGTAACAGATATGTCCAAAACGAAGTGTTCTGTTGTTTTCAACTACTCTCTCCCGTACTATAGTGACATTTTTAGAATACCATCTGTTCACAGAAGGTTTGAAACCAGTTGATATTAAAATGTTGTTGTTCTGCAAGTAATCGACTAGTACTGTGTATTCTCTTTAACATTCCAGATGTATCTATTTACATTTCGAGCTGACAGCAAATGCCAGCAAAATATATTTAGCATATAGCAAATTTTGTGAAACAAATGTGTACTTTATATCCCCGTTTTGTACATGTTGTTAGAATGTCATTGTAAATCAGTTACCATAGGATTAAACTAGGAATTAAATTTCTATTGTTGTCTTATTGTAATACAATTTAGATTTTTCTGCTAAAGCCATCTAATACAATATAAGAATTAACAAATTTCCATGATTTTCATCACGTGACCGTAAATGGATGGAATATTTTGCAAAAACACATGTAAGATTTTTTTTTTTATTCTCTGTAGCCTAACTAAGCAAATTGCAACGGCGAACCAAAATGATTTCTTGCTATTTAGTATTCCTACTTTCGTCTCTGAGAGAAATTTCGTGTGCAATTGTTTACCCTATACTAACGAGTTATTGAATAATCCTGATAAAATTGTTCAAAAGGTAACAATACATTTTCGTCCGTACATTCACCAAATATCGTCAAGATCGATGGAGATTTTGGCACTTTGCTGCGTTCTGGTGTTTGCCACTCAATCGCCAGAGCAATACCACTCAGTCCAGGGTTATGGGCGAGGAAGGCTTACTGATGGTCATTAATTCCACTTCTGGACTCGAAGAACAAGGACTGTTGTTCGCTGTTAGAACCTGTAAAAATGGGGGAAAAACAAAATAGGAATGAAAGATAAAAACATAGATTTGAATTGTGGATATCGGCGTTGACTCAACAAAACCTCGTACCTCGTGGCGCCCTGAAAGACACTATATAACACCGTGGAAGACCCGTTTAGAAAATTGTCGAACTTTGCTATCTGACATATCTGACAGTGTTTGAATGGACAAACAAACACCCTAGAACACAAAAGTTTGGACAGTTTTGCTGTCACTAGTACAATATGTGCAGATACAAATTGGCACATACATTTTATATCAGCTGATAGGAAATTCTGCAACACAGCAGTCTATGGAGAAAAGCTGGAATGGTCTCTCAATGATTTTCACTTTTTTAAAGCACTTAATGATTGTTTTATACTGCAATTTTTTTTCAGGGCTTCATTCTTAGACCATATCAAAGACACTAGTAACATGGGGAATCATGTAGCTCAGATTTTTTAAACTGGAAACATTGTTATACAATGCCTTTAACACTGGTTGCAAATGGGAAACCCTTCTTTAAAATCGACAACAGTTTCTTTATATTTTGAAAGTAAATTCTCAGAATCGAACGGAAAAATGAGTTGTTTCTCTGCTATAAGATGTTTCAAATCCATATTCACCAAAACTTGAGTTACGAGGTTTTGTCGTCCCATCGACATTTATACAATTATGAATGATTACCCGTGCACTAAAAATACATGTACACGTATATGGGAATGGTAAGTGGAAATACATAGACTGAGGAGTAGAAAGCCTTTTGCATTTATCGAGTGAGTTGATCGGCAGAACTGGAAACATATAATCCTTGCCTTACAGCAAAACACATATCGAGCAGTTTAACCTTAAACGGTTCTTTTTTTTCTTGAACAATACACATTTGAATGTGCTCAAACAAATTGTCCCCGAAATAATTCTTGCCATTGCTATATGTGTTGTTGACAAGCAGTACACATTCACCTAATAATGTTGTTGAAAGTACACCGTTGTATGATCCAACCAACAAAACTATTTTCCTGACAATCGAAAAGACTTATTCTTACGAATACAGGTACATGTGGAATAAAGCGAAGACATGGTGAATAGCAGTAATAGAGGAAAACGATTTCATATTGTATCACACAAACAAGGCTATTTACAGTCGACATATGCTGCCTGAAAAGATAACAAAAGTCTACTTCTTTATCATCTTCTTCAATCCTCTTCCTCCTTTTTGCTTTTTTCACCCTGTTTTTCTTTTTCTTTCCTTCCTTTTCTTCTTCTCCCCTTCTTCTTCTTCCCCTTTTCTCCCCATTGACTTTGCAATCCCCCTTTCTTACTTTCCATCTTAGTTCTTCTTATTATCCTTATCTACTTTATCATCTCTTTTATCTTCCTCCATTCTTTATCAAATTCTCTTTCCCTTTTTGTTCTTCTTTCTCCATTGTTTTCTTTTTTCACCATAAACCTCGTCATTATACTTTTTTGTTTTTCATTATAATTTCATTCCACGACAACCTGATAATCGTCTTCATCATCATTTTTCTCCTCCTCCTCCTCCTCCTCTCCTCCCTTCTTCTTCTTCTACTTCTTCTGCTCCTCCTCCTTTTTCTTCTTTCCCCCTTCTTTTTCTCCTCAGTCTTATTCTTCTCCTTCCCTTTGTCTTCTTCTTCTTCCTCCTCCTCCTCTTCTTCCTCTTTTTTTTCTTCTTCTTCTCCTTTTTTACCATTTCTATACGAGCTCGCTGTTACGTTGATTTCAAATAAATATATGACGAATATATTCCATTGTTCGTACTAAGCTGACACATAAACATTTATACATGTATAGTGTATGCGTCTTTTGTTCTTTTGTTCAGTTGGAAGTTGTAGAACAGTGGAAGTATTGAATCATGTGAATGGTCAAAGGTTCAAAAGCCACAAACCCACTGTTAGGACACCATGAACAATACTCAACGTACTTCATTTTGACATTTCTTTAAAGTGAAGTTAAACACCCATTAAGAAATACAAAAGTTGATTTCATATGGGTGCCTAAGTGTCTCATACACGACAGAACTTGGGACCCTATTTCTCCAACAACAAGCAACAATTCATACAAATAACTTTCCCTTTTTGTCCACTGGATTATCGAAAAAGTGGTCCGGATTAACATATAAAGGGCATGAGTGACCAGTGGTTTGACAGTCAGTGGCTAACAGTTTTTGCTCCAGGTGTTTTCCCAATATTCCTTTAAAGAAAATTTGTTTGCCGAGTGTACTATGTAAGAGCAAAACACGTTACTTTCATTTTCTTGAAACAGGTAAACTATTTATACATCTCCAGAAAAATAGAAAGTCCTTTTTGTGAGTCATTATTTTCACTTAAAAGGCAGTAGTTAAGTCAACAGACGACCAACTATAGGAACGGTTCTGCCCCCTCGGGCTGGGAAGGAAATCGTCGGAAGAGACCCGGCTCTGGCAGTTTTAAGTTTCTCTGATTTTGGTGAGAGAAAGTGCGTTTTACGGTCATTTGCTGGGAACAAGCGCTGGAATAATTTCCACCAGGGGTAGGGTTGCTAATCTGGCTGCCCGTAACACAGCGGGACTAGGGAATGAATACTCGGGAACGAATGGCACTTTTTCTTATAATGCCAGTCTTTCAGGAGAGGACCTGTTTCAGAGACTGAGGACCAACCAATGTCTCAACTATTTCGTTAGATCAAGGAGCTCCTTGGTTAGATGATGTAAGGTGTGTCGCATCACGAACAACTCGGTTCCAGAGCGAAACTTGTGAGGGTTTGGGGGTAGGGCAGTTACAGGGGTATGAGGGCGGGGCGATCTAAGATGATGAACACTAGCTACATTTGTTGCCTCAGAGAAGATTTAAGTGCGTGTATGCCACCTGGAATGACAATTTCACATCAGTAATATACAATAGAATAGAAAAATCCAAGATGTGAATATTTTGCACCTCAGGCTGTTGAAAGAAATTTTGGGCTGTGTGTGTTTGGGGGGGGGGCGGCGGGATAGGAGAAAGTGGAAAGCAGGTTATGTGAAGGGCGTTCTGTGGTATAGAGTGTAACCACAGTTTAATTGGTACAATAATAGGTCTGTTTTCACTATTATCCAAGGACGTTTTCAAATACTTCGGATTGGGATGGGGGTAAAATAAGGGAGGTAAAAGAGGCCATTAACAGCATTACGACAAAGGTTCAAACTGTTCCCCCTAAAAGAGAGAGGAGGCAACCAAAACAAAAATTATGCACCGCCATTCAAATTTTCAAATGAGGTAAAGCTATCAATTATTTTAACGGACAATTTTTACTTGTCCGTCCAATACACTGTTTTAATGTCTCTCAACTTCTGAAGTTATCTACTTTAAGTAGCACTTCTAGCTTCATTTCTTTCTTTGGTAAAAAGAACACAAGATTTGTCATAAGTCCCGAGACGAAATGTACTTTTAGTATACGACGAATCTGATGAGGAATAAATCGAACAAGACGTGACAACGATGTCTCTGGGACATGCATATCCTAATTGGCGGCCTGCATCTCGCGGGGGATCACCGGGTGCCAGTGCACTACGCCAGGGTAATCCCCAGCAAAGTCGCGTTGAAATCTCTCGTATCACCCCTCAACAACGTAGCAAACTTAGCGGGATGAGAGAAGGTATCAATTGCCGATTAGGAGCACCTGATCTCGAGGTCGGTACGTCACAAGTGGGTTAGAACGGTACTACTGCTCCTTAAAGGGGAATTTCCCATGAAATCAACTGATGATCAACGTGGATTCAGTGAAAGCAGAAAGTTCAGGGGAACTCAACAGCGAAAGAGTGAGCAAATTTGGATAATACATGTACATTCAAGAGTTTTGATATTTCAAAGTTTGGTTAAATTCCGATGTAGGACACCCTATCTCGCAATCTGCAATATTCGCTATTATGTCATTAAGAGGTCATCAAAAAAATGTTGAATTGGTACTTCTACATCACCTCCTTCAGATAGTAATAAACCAATTATTAGCCCTTTTCCGGTCCTTTAGCATGTCAAGACAAATCGTCTCAATTTTGTTTACTTGAGTAGCGAAAACAAGGGCTTACAATTTTTATGTAGAGTTCCAAAGGGAACAGCTGTTCCAGTGTGGCATCACAGATACAATAGTAAAATTGCCAAAAGAGGGTGTTCCCAAATTGTTATTTAACCAAATTTTGAAAAATCACTGGTCGTGCATGGACAATCTGAACTCGTTCGTTCGTTCTTTCTCGGTTGAGTTTTTCTACTTTGTCCACGTTCAACATGTTCAATGGAGTCGACGACGAAGTTTCGAGTAAATTTCCCTTTAAAACATACAAACGCACGAATTTGAACACGCATGTTAACCTCTACTAGTCTGTCCCTATGAAATGAAAATAGTGAAATTGTCCGATTTTTTTGAGATTGCAAAGGTCCATCGTACCGCACGACTTGGTACAAATGTGTCCGCAATAAAAACGAAATCCACTTAATACGGGTTGCTTATACCCAAGGGGAAAGTAGAAAACACTTAAAGGTAGTGGATGTGATATGTTATCGACCAAACAACGGAATAAAAGGGAATAAAACAACAACATATTTCGTAGTGTAAGGGTATAGGGATTTAGGAATCAAAAAATCTTCACATGTTACATACTTCGGCACTACCGTATTTAACATACTGGTGTGTCGACATAGAAAGATACTGATCTTGTGTACACACTTTGCCTGTGACAAGTGACGTGTACCAAGAGATTCGTGTATTCATTACCACCTATACACATACACAATTTTTCGTATCTGTGTAAACGCAGAGCAGATATATGAAAAATGGGAAGTGTGTGACAATCTATACGAGACAAATACGCTTAATTGCGCCAATTTCAAGAATATTTCACGGCAATATCGGGCGGAGAAGCGAATATCAACTTGATTTTTGCCTTTAAGCCAGACACTTTTGTTACTCGCTCCTTTCTTTGCATGTTGAAGTAAAAATGTAAAGTTGATTTAGTTGACAATTTTCTACTGTTGATACATACGTCGCTTTAGCAATTTTTAATTTTCTATTTTTCTACACACATCTATCTGAACCATTTATGCACGAGTGGCCATTTTCAACATCTTTCCTCTGTCGGAAAGTCGATACTTTTACTTCGTCATTACTACCTGGAGACAAGGGCGGCGCCAAAGGCCCGGGGGGGGGTGGATCGGCCGCCCCTATTGCTTTCCAGCACATCTAATACAAATAACTTTCCCAGTTTTGTCCATTGGATTATCGAAAAAGTGGTCCGGATTAATATAAAGGCCATAGATGACCAGTGTTTGACGTCAGTGGCTAACCCAGTTTTGCCTCACGTGTTTTCCCAATATTCCTTATAAGAAAATGTGTTTGCGCGAGTGCACTTATGTCAGCAGCAAAACACGTACTTCAATTTTCTTGGAAACACGTAAAACATATTTATACATCTCCAGTAAAAATAGAAAGGTCCTTTTGTGAGTCAATTATTTCACTTAAAAGGCAGTAGTATAAGTCAACAGACACAACCTATAGGAAACGTTTGCCCCCTCGGCTGGGAAGAGAAAGCGAACAGAGAAACCCGGCCTCTGGTAGTTATTAATTTCTTGATTTTGTGACGAGAAAGTGACGTTTACCGCGTTTCATTTGCTGCCGAACAAGCGCCTGGATAATTTCATCCAGGGATAGAGTGTTCGCTAATCCGCTGCCCCTACACAGCGGGACTAGCGATCATGAATACTGCAGGAACGAATGACACACTTTATAATGCACGTCTTTAGAGAGGGGAACCTGTTTCAGAGACTGAGAGGACAACCAATGTCTCACTATTATTGTATAGATAAGGATGCTCCTTCGATTAGATTATGTACAAAAAGAATGAAACATGAAAACATAGATTTGAATTGTGGATATCGGCGTTGACTCAACAAAACCTCGTATCTCGTGGCGCCCTGAAAGACACTATATAACACTGTGGAAGACCCGTTTAGAAAATTGTCGAACTTTGCTATCTGACATATCTGACAGTGTTTGAATGGACAAATAAACACCCTAGAACACAAACGTTTGGACAGTTTTGCTGTCACTAGTACAATATGTGCAAATACAAATTGGCACACACATTTAATATCAGCTGATAGGAAATTCTGCAACACAGCAGTCTATGGAGAAAAGCTGGAATGGTCTCTCAATGATTTTCACTTTTTTAAAGCACTTAATGATTGTTTTATACTGCAATTTTTTTTCCGGGCTTCATTTTTAGACCATATCAAAGACACTAGTAACATGGGGAATCATGTAGCTCAGATTTTTTAAACTGGAAACATTGTTATACAATGCCTTTAACACTGGTTGCAAATGGGTAACCCGTCTTTAAAATCGACAACAGTTTCTTTATATTTTGAAAGTAAATTCTCAGAATCGAACTGAAAAATGGGTTGTTTCTCTGCTATAGGATGTTTCAAATCTATATTCACCAAAACTTGAGTTACGAGGTTTTGTCGTCCCAGTGATATTTATACAATTATAAATGATTACCCGTGCACTAAAAATACATGTACATGTATATGGGAATGGTAAGTGTAAATGCAAAGACTGAGGAGTAGAAAGCCTTTTGCATTTATCGAGTGAGTTGATCGGCAGAACTGGAAACATATAATCCTTGCCTTACGGCAAAACACTTATAGAACAGTTTAACCTAAAACGGTTCTTTTTTCTTGAACAATACACATCTGAATGTGTTCGAACAAATTGTCCCCGAAATAATTCTTGCCATTGCTATATGTATTGTTGACAAGCAGTACACATTCACAGAATAATATTGTTGAAGGGACACCGTTTAAGTATGATCCAACCAACAAAATTTTTTCCTGACAATCGAAAAGACTTAGTCTTACAAATACAGGTACATGTAGAATAAAGCGAAGACATGGTGAATAGCAGTAATAGAGGAAAACGATTGAATATTGTATCACACAAGCAAGGCTATTTACAGTCGACATATGCTGAAATGAGGACAAAGATCTACTTCTTTATCATCATCTTCTTCCTCCTTTTTTTCATGATTTTGTTTTTCTTTCTTTTCCTTTTCTTCTTCACTTCCTCCTCCTTCTTCGGCCCCTTTTCTCCACATTGACTTTGCAACGCCCTTTTCTTACTTTCCATCTTAGTTCTTATTATCCTTCTTCTAATCGTACTTCTTATCTACTTTATCATCTCTTTTATCTTCCCCCATTCTTCATCAAATTCTCTTTCCCTTTTTTGTTCTTCTTTTTCCATTGTTTTCATTTTTACTACTATTAACTTTATCATTCTTTATTATTATGATATATGATATATTTTTGAATTTGTGTAGATGACGGACACAAAAGACGAAGAATTCGTCATTATATATTTTGTTCTTCATCATTATAATTTAAAGGCAGTGGATCTCGATTGCAAACATCCCTGCAGACCAGGAAAAGATAACCGTGCTCTCAGGTTATTGATGAAGGGCATGTCGGTGAAATCTGGGGGTCAGTAATTACCTAGAATTTGAAAAATGCAGAAGAAAAACTATAGCCGTCTAGTGTATGTTTTATGGTAGGAATTGTTTTCTCGCGAGAAAAAAAATCGAATCAGAGTCTAACGGTCACTATAATTCCACTAAAACTGAGTTTCTA
This sequence comes from Eucidaris tribuloides, assembly GCA_001188425.1. Lineage (NCBI taxonomy): Eukaryota > Metazoa > Echinodermata > Echinoidea > Cidaroida > Cidaridae > Eucidaris > Eucidaris tribuloides. The sequence continues at coordinate 29,237 of JZLH01S0010682.1, forward strand.
GCTCCTATATTTTGCTAAAGGTTCCCAGATGGCATTTTCTTCTACATGCCATTGTATTTACACAATGTTAATTTTTAGGCATGCAAAAGAGATGCCCTGCCTTTAATTCCACAACATCCTGGTAATCATCGTCTTCATTATCTTCTTCTTCATCTTTTCATTCTTCTCCTTTTCTTCTTCTTCTTCTGCTCCTTATTCTGCTCCTCCTCCACCTCCTCCTCCTCCTTCTTCTTCTTCTTCTCCTTCTTCTTCTTCATCTTTTTTCTTCTTCTTCTTCTTCTTCTTCTTCTTCTTCTTCTTCTTCTCATTCTTCTTGTCCTCATTTTACCATTTTAATACGAGCTCGCAATTACGTGGGTTTGATTTCAAATAAATACATGACGAATATACATGTATTCCATTGTTCACTACTAAGCTGACACATAACCATTTATATACTGTATGCGTCTGTTGTTCAGTTAGAAGTTATAGAACAGTGGAAGTATTGAAACATGTGAATGGTCAAAGGTTCAAAAGCCACAAACCTACTGTTAGGACACCATAAAGGATACTCAACGTACTTCATTTTGACATTTCTTAAAAGTGAGGTTAAACACCCATTAAGAAATACAAAAGTTGATTTCATATGGGTGCCTAAGTGTCTCATACATGACAGAACTTGGGACCCTAATTCTCCAACAACAAGCAACAATTCATACAAATAACTTTCCCGTTTTGTCCATTGGATTATCGAAAAAGTGGTCCGGATTAACATATAAAGGGCATGAGTGACCAGTGGTTTGACAGTCAGTGGCTAACAGTTTTTGCTCCAGGTGTTTTCCCAATATTCCTTTAAAGAAAATGTGTTTGCCGAGTGCACTATGTCAGAGCAAAACACGTTACTTTCATTTTCTTGAAACACGTAAACTATTTATACATCTCCAGAAAAATAGAAAGTCCTTTTTGTGAGTCATTATTTTCACTTAAAAGGCAGTAGTTAAGTCAACAGACGACCAACTATAGGAACGGTTCTGCCCCCTCGGGCTGGGAAGGAAATCGTCGGAAGAAACCCGGCTCTGGTAGTTTTAAATTTCTGTGATTTTGGTGAGAGAAAGTGCGTTTTACGGTCATTTGCTGGGAACAAGCGCTGGAATAATTTCCACCAGGGATAGGGTTGCTAATCCGCTGCCCGTAACACAGCGGGACTACGGAATGAATACTCAGGAACGAATGACACACTTTTATAATGCCCGTCTTCAGGAGAGGGACCTGTTTCAGAGACTGAGGACCAACCAATGTCTCAACTATTTTGTTAGATCAAGGAGCTCCTTGGTTAGATTATGTAAGGTGTGTCGCATCACGATCAGCTCGGTTCTAGAGCGAAACCTGTGAGGGTTTGGGGTAGGGCAGTTAGAGGGGTATGAGGGCGGGGCGATCTAAGATGATGAACACTAGCTACATTTGTTGCCTCAGAGAAGATTTAAGTACGTGTATGCCACCTGAAATGACAATTTCACATCAGTAATATACAATAGAATAGAAAATCAAAAATCCAAGATGTGAAAATTTTGCACCTCAGGTTGTTGAATGAAATTTTGGGTTGTGTGTGTGTGTGTGTGTGTGTGTTGGGTGGGGGGGGGGGATAGGAGAAAGTGGAAAGCAGATTATGTGAAGGGCGTTCTGTGGTATAGAGTGTAACCACAGTTTAATTGGTACAATAATAGGTCTGTTTTCAAGTTAAGGAGTACGCTATTATCCAAGGACGTTTTCAAATACTTCGGATTGGGATGGGGGTAAAATAAGGGAGGAGGTAAAAGAGGCCATTAACAGCATTACGACAAAGGTTCAAATTGTTCCCCCTAAAAGAGAGAGGAGGAAACCAGAACAAAAATTATGCACCGCCAAATTCTGAAGTTATCTACTTTAAGTAGCACTACTAGCTTCATTTCTTTCTTTGGTAAAAAGAACACAAGATTTGTCATAAGTTCCGAGACGAAATGTACTTTGGGTATACGACGAATCTGACGAGGAATAAATCGAACAAGACGTGACAACGATGTCTCTAGGACTTGCATATCCTAATTGGCCTGCATCTCGCGGGGGATCACCGGGTGCCAGTGCACTACGCCAGGGTAATCCCCAGCAAAGTCGCGTTGAAATCTCTCGTATCACCCCTCAACAATGTAGCAAACTTAGCGGGATGAGAGAAGGTATCAATTGCCGATTAGGAGCACCTGATCTCGAGGTCGGAACGTCACAAGTGGGTTAGAACGATACTGCTGCTACTTAAAGGGGAATTCCCCCCGAAATCAACTGATAATCAACGTGGATTCAGTAAAAGCAGAAAGTTCAGAGGAACTTAACAGTGAAAGAGTGAGTAAATTTGGATAATACATTCAAGAGTTTTGATATTTCCAAGTTTGGTTAAATTCCGATGTAGGACACCCTATCTGGCAATTTGCAATATTCGCTATTATGTCAAGTTAACTTTGAGAGGTCATCAAAAAATGTTGAATTGGCATTGGTACTTCTACATCACCTCTCTCAGATAGTAATAAACCAATTATTAGCCCTTTTTCGGTCCTTTAGAATGTCAAGACAAATCTTCTCAATTCTGTATACTTGAGTAGCGAAAACAAGGGCTTACAATTTTTATGAAGAGTTCCAAAGGGAACAGCTGTTCCAGTGTGGCATCACAGATATAATAGTAAAATTGCCAAAAGAGGGTGTTCCCACATTGTTATTTAACCAATTTTTGAAAAATCACTGGTCATGCATGGACTATCTGAACTCGTTCGTTCTTTCACGGTTGAGTTTTTCTACTTTGTCCACATTCAACATGTTCAATGGAGTCGACGACGATGTTTCGAGGAAATTTCCCTTTAAAACATACAAACGCACGAATTTGAACACACATGTTAACCCTACTAGTCTGTTCCTATGAAATGAAAATAGTGAAATTGTCCGATTTCTTTGAGATTGCAAAGGTCCATCGTACCGCACGACTTGGTACAAATGTGTCCGCAATAAAAACGAAATCCACTTAATACGGGTAGCTTATACCCAAGGGGAAAGTAGAAAACACTTAAAGGTAGTGGTTGTGATATGTTATCGACCAAACAACGGAATAAAACAGCAACATATTTCGCAGTGTAAGGATATATGGATTTAAGAATAAAAAAATCTTCACACGTTACATACTTCGGCACTACCGTATTTAACATACTGGTGTGTCGACATAGAAAGATACTGATCTTGTGTACACACTTTGCCTGTGACAAGTGACGTGTACCAAGAGATTCGTGTATTCATTACCACCTATACACATACACAATTTTTCGTATCTGTGTAAACGCAGAGCAGATATATGAAAAATGGGAAGTGTGTGACAATCTATACGAGACAAATACGCTTAATTGCGCCAATTTCAAGAATATTTCACGGCAATATCGGGCGGAGAAGCGAATATCAACTTGATTTTTGCCTTTAAGCCAGACACTTTTGTTACTCGCTCCTTTCTTTGCATGTTGAAGTAAAAATGTAAAGTTGATTTAGTTGACAATTTTCTACTGTTGATACATACGTCGCTTTAGCAATTTTTAATTTTCTATTTTTCTACACACATCTATCTGAACCATTTATGCACGAGTGGCCATTTTCAACATCTTTCCTCTGTCGGAAAGTCGATACTTTTACTTCGTCATTACTACCTGGAGACAAGGGGCGGCGCCAAAGGCCGGGGGGGGGGGGATCGGCCGCCCCTATTGCTTTCAAAGTAATGAAAATTACGGGAATTTGTGTTTTTCAAAAATTTCGCGCCCCCGCCCCTCCCCCCCCCCCCCCTTAGGATTTGTCACTGACCGACTATTCGGCTGCTATTTGGTCGCGACCCCCACCCCCTCCACTGAGCAACATTTCGGGTGCTTATTTACCCGCGGAAAATTGTTATGGCCGCCAAAATTTTCCGCCAACATCCCCTTCTCCTCCCCCCCCCCCCACCTCTCACTGAGCGACTTTTTCGGGCGCTAATTTTGCCGCGAAGTTGGCCGTGAAAAAATTTTGGTCAGCAAAATTTCCCGACGGATTTCGACCTCTTCCCCCCCCCCCTCCCCGAGATTTTATCCTGCCCCCCCCCCCCCCCCCCCTGCCTGGAGACCACTAACTTTGGTACAAACCAAGTTTGGAAGAATTCGTTGGACCGGAATTCTAATGTCCATTTCGAAAAATAAAACTTTAACAGAGCAGACATCTAATTATGAGAAATTGACGCCACTGCTGCCGGAAAGTCAATGCTTTAACTTCTCCATTGCTCCGCCATCACCAAAAAATTAATGGTGGTTAGAATTCACTTTCACATTTTATCGGTGTCTCCTGCTCTCCCTTCCGGACAAGTTGGCTTCCGGTCTGAAACCACACTAGAAGTTTGCTCGATTCCGCTACTACAATAACGCATGTATCAACAGCTGATAGTAACAATAACATTGAATTCGTTGACTTGAAGCGGATCAAGTCATATTTATATTATCATTAGTTCGACAGTGTTGTGATACAGACTACGGGCACGGTGGTATGTGTAAGCATTGGACCACTTTGTCCTATACTAACAAGTTTTTAACGGTATTGCCTGTAACCCTCCAAAATGAAACAAAAATATCAATTTCTTTTGCAGTTTATGGCGAGGTCTACACTGTGCTCCCTACATAGCTACAAACGAGTGAGGCGAAATTGGTGAACCTTTGAAGTAACAATGGTTGTAACAATTTAACGTTTTTCCTACTTAAAATCCGGGAAAGCTGGTGCATATTTTGTTTCAAAACAATTATTTAATGCTGAAATCACATATGAATCTTACACGCACATTCACACCGAGGGCATGAAAAACTGAAGAATTGTACAGGTGTGAAGCAGAACGGAATTAGCTATGCATTTATGTTCGAGACTTTTCCGCGTCACAAATGCTAATAATCGCTGTATAAACGTGAACGCTAAAGGTCCTACGATAAGGTTCGCTTCAACAGCAAAGAGCCCCTTTCCGAGCACAATTTCTAACGATTGGTCATGAAATCCAGGCATTAGCATCCTTCTTTCAGAGCCAAAGGGCCTATCTCCCACGATGTGACTTTTCGTTCTCGAATGATTGAAGATGTTGGCGATTACATGCGATTGAGAATCGCGCGATTACCTGCGATCATGATGAGTTCGCAAACTTTGTGATTTCATTACGAACACGGCAAAAACTTTGAACATGCTAAAACCCCAAGTTGTGAA
>JZLH01S0010682.1:62015-73521 GCA_001188425.1 Eucidaris tribuloides
TAGCGACAAAGTGGCCAAACATATGGTCATTCAGAAAGAAATGAGCAAAAAAATAAAAGTCCTGATTTTGTGACAATCCTACATGAATTCTGTGACTGACAATTAGCCAGTATTCCAAGTATAGCTCCCTCTATAAGTGATTCTTTTTTTTCAGGACCATCCCACTTCAAGGGCCAGATCTTCACACATAAAGTGTACCTTGTAAGACGGTTATCAAAGTAGCCAGACAGATATTTGGGCTTCTCAAATAGCGCCACCATTGCCCAGAAGACATCCTCTTCATTGTGGATCTCCATCAGAAGCATACCAACTATGTAAGACATGCCTGTAATAATAAAATAATCATGAAAAATCATAAACAAGAAAAAAGTATGAAAATTAAAATAAACATGAACAAACAAAACAAAATAAACATAGTTTAAGGTAAGTGGCATGATTAGGAAAACTTGAAATTGCCTAAAGAACCAAATGAGTTGAAATGTACCAACTATACAGCAGCTGGAGTGGATATCCCAGCTGAAGGATTTGTTTCTGATTTGTTTCTTACTTAAGGAGAATCAAGCATGAACATAATATTTTAATTCTCTCGAGCCCCAATAAAAATAAATGCCATAGAGAGCTACACAGCAGGTTTGCCTCCCATAACATTGACATTAATTATTTTAGAATGAGTCAACGTTTGACTACAAAATTTTCACAGCAGAATCCTTGCATAGTTTACTTGATTCTAGAGTAGTTTCAGTTGAAACACAAAATGTGACTCTAGATTAGTCTGCAGGCACAGACTTTATTTTGGCACTACAAGTTGAGGACTATCCCCAATCATGTCATTTACCTTTAAAAGGGAAATGGCAATATTTGGCAATATTAGAAGTAGATTCTCATTGGTGGAATTGTTTGAGACAGCATTTATGCCATCATTCAAGATTTTATGTCCTCACCTTACCTTTACTTTTGACTTTTACATTATGTACTTGTACGAAATTCATGATCCAAGTATGGATACAGGAATGTAGATGAGGGAATGTGAAAATCAAATAATTATTTCATGAATGATATGTTCTATCAACATTACTTGTGATCAATATAATGATAGACTAAAGCCACAAGTTTTCTATAATACAGAAAATTGAAAAGAAATCATACCATAATGAAAAATTTAATTTAAAATGAAGCAAAACTTGTCTTACACACACACACACACACACACACACACACACACACACACACACACACACACACACACACACACACACACACACACACACACACACACACACACACACACACACACACACACACACACACACACACACACACACACACACACACACACACACACACACACACACACAAAAGTGACCGATCAGAAAAGTAAAAATATTTGATAAAACTTTGGAAAGTAAATGTTATTATTAAATATAAATTTATTATATCTACCATATCTGATGGATGCATAGCACAGTTTTTGTCTTTAGAATCACCCACTAACACAAAATGTGACTCTAGATTAGTCTGCAGGCACAGACTTTATTTTGGCACTACAATTTCACAGCGCATTGAGCCAAGACTAATCTTGTTGGCTAGGGCTTGTGCCACTTGTACGGAGCAGCTATAACACAGGGCCTATGGAAGTACTAGTCTGCAGCACAGACTGTTCAGACCCTGATTGGAGTAGCACGACGGACAAGGGTTTGTGCCTGCAAACTAACTCTAGATCACTGCAGTACACAGAAACTGATCAGCAGAAAACTTTATGCTAGACCAGCTCCCTAAGATGTAGGACCCCATCATACCTTGACAGTATCCAACATCTGGGTTGTACAAGGCGTAGACGCTGAGTAGTCTGAACAGGGCTGCTTTGCCTTCCTTGGCCTCTGGTCTGGAACCCATGAACATGTGGTGCGTTGGAAAGGTACGCTCTGTTAAATAAAACCCCAAACACAAATTCAACATGTAAATGTAGGTTAGAGTTGTGGTCTGTGCAATATACTGCATATATGTGGTAGTTTTTGCAGTGGTTTTATTTTCACGAATTTCGCTAGTCATCGCGAAAATTTCTACTTTGGTTCATGTTTATTCACACTAATGAAATCACCATTAAAATTGTTAAAATTAGCACTCACGAATTTTGAAATTTAGTCCAAAACCACAAAAATATTGGCATATACAGTAATAAGGCTGCTTCTGTCACCTCCACCATCCCTCCCTCTTTCTTTTCCCATGCATGTAACTAATGCAAAATTTATTGATATCAACCAGGGCTCCACACTAACTCATCTTTTCTACTAGTCCGACCTGCCTTTGTTGGACCAGTGGAAACCCAGTTTTGCATTTTGTTTTTCCAACCCGAACCTAAAATTTGCTGGCCTGGGAATACTGGAGAAATTTGAAAGTGCAGTAGTTCATGCACTGTGCAGTCGCTGGTGCATAAACCATTGTGATCACTTGCGATTGTTTCTGATTGTTTTTTTAATCCCTTTTTTTCTGATATATTCCACAGTGTTTTACTAGCCCAGTCGGAGCAGTGAAAGTGGCCATTCTTTAAATTGAGTATCTGGCCCAACCGTGATTTTTACTGGTCCCAGACCATCGGACCTGTGCAGTATGGAGCCCTGTATTAACCCTATATTAACTGGGGGGGGGGGGGGGGTCAATTTGACCCTCCAATCGATCGTACCTGTGCAGTATGGAGCCCTAGTTATTAACCCTATATTAACTGGGGGGGGGGGTCATTTGACCCTCCAATCGACAGAATTTCGGCGACCATGCCGCCCGCGCAAAATTTTTTTGAATCGCGTCGGCTCGCTGACTCTTTTTCTTTCAAGTCTGCGCATCTTTGAGACCATTTTTCGCGAAAAATCGGATGTACCATTACGACACTGCATGACTTTTTATACATGCATGTCAACCCAAATATCACTCAAAAACGTGATTTCGTGTACAAAATCAATGGAAATTGTGTTTTCAGCCAAAAATCATAAATGCATGATTATTATTGCTTTTACTGGTTGAAATGAATTAATTTTATGCTTATGATTGCAAAAGTGTCCCCAACAAATGTCATCGAAAAATCAATAGCAAACAAAAGGTCGAAAAAACAAAGAAATACAAAAGAAATTCACAAAACAATAAAATACATAAGAAATTAATTCCAATTCGGCAAATTTTTTTGTAGATAATTGTGAGAAATGTCAGAATGAATATTTTCACCAAAAATTAGTATTCTACTAGCTATTGTAAGTGAGTTATAGGCAAAAACATAATTTCATGCACTTATTTGCATAATTAATTACTTAAAAAATAAAAAAATAATTTTTTTGAAGATTTTACTATGCAGTTGTGTAGTTCACATCCGGCTCTATGCGCATGCAAATTTTTGCGGCAATCGCGCGATCGGCGGCCGAGATCTGAAGGGGGGGTCAAATTGACACCCCCCCCCCAGTAAAAACCTGGTCTGAAATAGCCCAGTTAAAATAGGGTTAACCCATTCAGTGCCACGACTAGAATATCACATTCAAAGTCCATAGAGTTTTGTGGGAGTAGTCCTGAGAAGTTTAGGACAGGTTTGTTTTGCCAATTTTATCAACACAGGAGATTCTGATTTTGGCAGGTCCCAAAAATATAGTAAATTTGAGAATATTTTGATTGAGTGGAACACTTTTAGACATAATTCACTGACAGTAGTAATGAGTGGGTTAAATCAGGAGATTTAGAGGGCATGTTTACCTAGATCAACTATGATCTGCCTCAGTATCTGGAGTGGTATAAGGTGCCGCATTCTCTTTGGTTCATCTTTCTTGGGCGGTCCCTTCGCCGTTCCGTCCTCATCAGCATCCCATACTTCCGAGTGATTGGGCCGAAGGCAGTATTCACTGACGTTGAGTTCAACGAGCTGTGATCGCAGGGCACGGACACATTCCTGTCAGGAAATACAAGAAACATGAATGTAATATCCTCTATATCCATATTGATACCTGAGGCAAATATACAATGTACATTGTACATATTCCTCAAAGCTGTTTTTTTTTCTTTGTCTTTTAGCAGGGTTACACTACAGGTACTTCAAATTTGGGTGACAGTCACAGAGACAACCACTCAATTTCTGAGGTCATCACAAGAGCCTATGAATAAAATGATAAGAAAATGCATTAATTTTATCATTTCTACAACTACATTTACATGTATTTCATCAAGAACTGACCACATACTGTGAGGCAGAAAACTCAAAAGTACATGACAACAACCCAACAATAAGATATGCTGGATAGTATCCTGTTTCGGTACGTATGGGAACCTTTTGCTGTGATATGCACCCACTGTCACAAATGTATAAATCATTTACTTGCCTAATACAATGAACTATTACCTTTGGATCAGTAGACAGCACATGTATGCTGCTAGCAACATTTCAGTTTTTGAGCATGATATGTGCACTCATATTTGATATTGATAAAGGTAACAGTAGTGTACCCTTTTAATTTTGTGTGTAATGCACTCATCATGAAATGCTAGATTATATTGAATTTTTACGTAAATAGAAGAAACTGTCCTTTAGAAATGAAGCCACCACCCACCATCTCCAAAACTCTTAACCCAAAGGGATAAAAAAAAGACACAAACAGAAAAGTCCCTGTGGGGCAGAGTGGTCTACAATTTAGTTTTCATTCCTATACATACCTTATAGCTAAATGTTGATGTTCTACTCTGCTGTTCACATCCCAACAGCTTACTCCACAGGAGGGGCCTCAAGGTACGGGGTAGCCCCCTCCTCAACAGATACCTTAATTTGTTGGGTGAAGTTGTGAAGGATTCCGGCCACATGTCGAGGTATGTCTTCCATGCCAACAGATGCTCTGGGGAATAATCCTGATCCCTGAAATGAAAAGAATAAAGAGGCAAGCACAGTTTTCATTCAAAACATGTAAATGAGTTAGGGTTAGGTTAGGTCTGATCTGAATGATTGTCGAAATTATCTACGTTTTTACAAAGTCTACTTGTTAAAGGATATGCAGTAAGTTGAAAGAGGTACTTCCTCAAGTGCTGTTAAAGGTTAGTGACATGATTGGGAACACTTGAAAATGCCTCAAGAACCAAATGAGTTGAACTATACACCAGCTGGAGTAGATCATCTCCCAGCTGGAAGGATTTGTCTCTAATTTGTTTACTTAAGCAGAATCAAGCATGAACATACACATACTAGTATTTTAATTCTCTCAAGCCCCAATAGAAATAGAAGCCATAGAGAGCTCCATGTACACAACAGGTTTGCCTGTTAGGACTCAGGAGTGATACTGACATTAGTTATTTTAGAATGAGTCAATGTTTGACTGTAGTTGTATAAACTTGTATAGTTTATTTTATTCTAGAATAGTTTCAGCCCAAGTTGAGCACTTCCTCTAAACATGTCATTTACACGTCATGTACCAGTACAAAAGACAAAAGAACTCACATCAAATTATGAAACCAAACTTGGCAGTGCCAGTTAAGGGCAGTACCAGGGAAGGGGGGGGGGAGTAATTGTGATTGAATTGTGATTCAGCAATTCACAAAAGTGAAAAATCACATTCACACAGCAGCTGCATAGTTAAGGTTCCCATACCCAATGGGTTAACATCCTTGAGAAAAAATTATTTCTTGACATTCAAGACTCATTTGGAAAATCTTGTTAAATTCTCTTCTTTCAGAATTAGAGTGGAATATTATTCTCATGTCGGTAACAGAGGCTGCAGGGTATTTTGAAATCTGATCATCATATGTAAATTAGCATACCTTGTTGATTCTGTGATTACGGAAACTTACACAGCATTGAAATATGTTCTGAGATTTGGTAGAATACGTGGTAACAATACTCCAAAAAGACACCATAAATGATGTTTTCAAACTGGAGCCGGTGTAGTAAGAACAGTAACGTAACTCAATTCAGAAACATCTCACTGACAGAAGACACCAGATAGATCCAAAATAGATCTAGGGATAATGGGAGGGGGGGGGGGTCAAAATTGACTTTGATAATTGCTTATTTTGATAAAAACATTGTCTATTGCCACTGCGTGCACTGCACTGGCGGTCGCCTTTGACTAGAACTACAGGGCACAGCAATCGTTTCATCATCCGGTGTGATGGCCTAGAGGCTAGAGCGTCCGCCTCACAATCGGAAGGTCGCGGGTTCAAGCCCCAGCACAGTCATTACAAAGACTTTCTTAAAATAATACCTTCGCTTTCTAGCCAGGCGCTCGGCATTCTAGAACAGAGAAGGTAATAAAACATTTATGTTATGGCAGGGCCCGCTGGAAGAACAGTCTAGTAGTACATGTAGTATTTACTGAAGTGGCTACCTGGGTAAATAAAAAAAAATATATTATTATTCCGGAATCCGTACATCATTGCTGAGAGGGACATTTTTTCCCAGACACCATCCGTCCGTGGAACTGCTTGCCCCAGAGCACCATCAACTCACTTCAGTCGACATCTTTCGGCCAGAATAAAGATGTCAACCTTGGCAACTTCAACCATTCATTCAATGCACTAGAGACATTTCAAAATTGTTTATAGACTTGAAACAATATTTGTTTATATTTTTTAATGCTAAGACTGTCTGTATTGATGAGTGCCTTTCATCACTTGTGCAAGTATAATCCAACAGTCCAAGGAGGTCTGCACATACCAGAAGAAGAAGAAGACTGTTACATTGTAAGCTTGCCTTAAGGCGAGAAGGCACCACAACTAACGACGCATAGTTAAGGAAATAAAGAGGCAAAATTGAGAGTATGTGAGAATTATGGTATATGGTGATAAATACACCTAAATAAGGGCTATTGTGTGACACTCACACTAGCAAGGCCCTAAAAATAAATTAGTTATATTTGATTTATTTATGTCTTTGCAAGCCTTCTTAAGATAAACTTGCAGAAACAGTCATGGGGGGAGGAGCTATCGATTCAAAACAGTGCATACATTACTGCACGGACTAACACACTCGTGGCAGCATCGTCATGCTTGCCGTCAGTTTCAGCACATGTGACGTGCGATCTGATTGGTTGCAAGAACTCAAATTTTTCTTAACTTATGCCTGTTAGTTCCGGTGCCTTCTCCTTTAAGTTAGCCGTCAAATCAACGTTTGACGCATAAGCATCAGCGCTGACGCTTAGGCATCAGCGGTGCTTGTATTTAGCCTTAAGTTAACCCTTTCTTTGCACGCCAATGTTGCATGACTTGCAAATTGCAATTGCATCTGCGCACAATCGTAATTAAGTTGAACATGATGATGTTGAACTTGAAGCATTGTCATCTCCTTCACTTTTGTACAGGAGACACTAAAATACCATGTGTAGATCTAAGTCATCATAAGGAAAGCAAAATTCAAAGTCAAGTGCGAAATTGAAAACTTTTCAGAAAAGAACAAAATTTGTCATTCATGCATTATCCCCTGAGCCTGACTGATCCCTCCCCCCCCCCCCCCCCGGCCCGCTAAATTTTTATTCCCATGAGATTTTCTCGCACGGCGCATGCATAGACCCTACTTTCACTACGGTTTTAACGTCTCGCACTTTCGAAACCGTTGCCTTGGTATATATCATGTATATTGCTAAAGAAGACGACGTCAACTGTCGAGTCGCTTTGTGTGGCTACATTGGATAGCTCGCTGTATTGATAGCGCGTTTTGACCCGGGTTCGAGTCCCGCAGTACGGTTTTGTTTTTGCAGCGGTTTATTTCGTCAATGTCGTACGTGGGGAAAAAAATTTCGCCCCGGCCCCCCGAATAAATTCAGCGTGTAAAGAGTTAAGGCCATAAGTTACATGTATGCAAGTTAATAATTGTAAATTGATCTATGATCAATCACTCTAAAGTTTAATACTTCTAACATAGATTCTAACTGCAAACGACTTAACGTTAGATTATTCTAATAATAGGCTACACAAACACGAAATGATACATGTGGGACTGAGTGCACTCACCCGTAAATGTGATTCCGTTCAACATCACCTTGGTCCTCTAAAAATACTGCAAATCCATACTCGTCAAACTTTATGACCCCTTCTGGCATGTTACTTCGTATATTCAGTTGATCGTCTGCCATAGTGCTTTTCGAGAAATTGGAATTCTCCACGAAAGTAGGTGCAATATGATATATCGACCTTTCTGCCGGCCTTTCTGACGGCAAAAGCAATTCAAAAACGCCGCCACCGCTGCAGTTAATCGATCGATCAAAGTTCATATCGAATCGCTGGAGCTGGAGAGCGAGGTCGAAGGTGGATACCGAACGTATTATAGTGAAGAGTGTCAAATGCTACATCGAAACGAACAATTATTTATTGGACAAATAAGAAAAAGTACATAAATAAGTAAGTAAGTAGGGTTACTTACTTACTTACTTACTTACTTACTTACTTACTTACTTACTTACTTACTTACTTACTTACTTACTTACTTTCTTACTTACTTTCTTACTTACATACCTACCGAAGTCTATTTACTTACTTACTTCATGGCTCCTACTATGTAAGTGATCCTATAGGAGGCATAAAAATGGAAGGAAGCAAGTATATTGTATTAAGAAGGAGTTAGGTTCTAAGAGGACTAAGAAAGTTAATATATTTAGCAATAATTATTCATTATATTTGTCTGTTTTTTGTTTATCTGATCTTTTATTTATTTATCCATGCATTTATTGTTTGTTTACGTGTTTATTTGTTTTATTTATTTTTATTTATCTATATTTAGGCCGTACTCAGGACTACAAAGAATAATTTAGTTTTCAAATTTGTTTGTAAAACTAAGGAACATGATTGTTAAAATTTAATTGTTCACTTCACTGGCTCCCAATCGGTCCACAGCGCATCCACGATCGGGTCTTTTTACTCACTTACAAAGTTATCAACCACCAAGCACCGTCATATCTGAACTGATTGCATCCAGGGGTCCATTGCACAAAACTTAAACCGAAGAAAAACTCCGGTTATTTTAACCGAAGTTTTTTTCCTATGGGAAAATGCATGGTAAAATCACGCTATCCGGAGTTTTCATATTTAACCAGAGAAATTTCTCCGGTTAAAGTTTTATGCAACAGGACTTACTGTCACCTGCATGAATCTACGATCATCGTCAAAATTTACTTGCGCCTGGTCCTCGCACTCAGACCCTTTACTGCCGACCTCGCATTTTCCGTCTGTGATCGGCCTCCTTTGGAACAATATTCCCGTCCACATCCAAAATGCGTCAACTGTAGACGTTTAAATTAAACAAATACTCAAAACACAATATTGTCCTTTTCAACAATAATATGGACTTCAATATAGAACAGAGACTTCTGTTTAAACTTAATCCATGCTTTTCACTTTAGTAATTCGTTTGTATGTGTAATATCTCATTTATTCTTTTCTTATTTCAATTTGAAGTTAAGAGCTTTAAATGTGAATAATACATGTAATAATAATGATACTACTACTACTACTACTACTACTACTACTACTACTACTACTACTACTACTACTACTACTACTACTACTACTAATACTAATAATAATAATAATAATAATAATAACATTATTATTTCAATCCGCTGTGCTATATGACCATCCCTCCAATGCTATAATGAGCAACATAACCTTCATGTTTAAAATATTGATGACAATTATGTTCTTAAAATCAGCCAGCACAAGATTGATTTAGCCGGTTTATACAAGATTTCTCTGTGATCGACAAAAGCAACCGCGACAGCCAACGAGACAAAAAATTATCAGAGAGTATTTGTAGATGGCTCAGATAAACATAGTTTTCCACGTGTTTTAATGGTAGTACATTGAAAGATCAAACGCGATAAGCGGGGGAATGCTACGCAAAGTCACCGTGCATAGCAGTTATTATCTATTATTTATTATTTGCTGATTCTGCAATTTTCACCATACCTGAACTTTGAGTTATTACTTGCGTTTCTTAAATGTGATAAACACTTGACAATATGCATGGAACATTGAAATTGAAATATATGTCATATGGCTCACCTTTTTATGTTACGTGTAACATTTTGCTTTAGCGACTTTGGGGAAGCATGTTGTGTAGTCGTGTTTACTCCCAAATAATATGTCTTCTGTCATGACTTGTATGCGTGCATGTTGATTTTTTTTCTCATGTTTGGTGCAGTATGTTTGAAAAGAAGGATTATATGTCAGCAATATCTGGATACTAGTACGTGGTAACATTAATTTTCTAATTTCTTTAAAGATAAAGGGGTTTGAAATACTATACGCGGATTCTACCTCCAGTGTCAAGTCGTTACTTACAAAGTCGGTTTGTACTAATTTCGCTTGGTCTTATTTTCTTCAATATTTCTTGAAAAATTTTTTCAATAATTATAGTTTATTGTATTGAAGTAATTTTAGTGTTCAAAATAAAAATGAAATTTTGATAATTGAACATTAAATGGCAATGATTTAATTTTTCGATTAAAGGAGAACAAAGAATGTACCACGAAAAAAATTGTCGGAAATCTGTCATATATAATACACCAATGTCGTTTTTATGAAATCGTCAAACACAACAACGAACAAATAAACAAACAAACAAAAACAGATTCCGTCTCAGCAACATGCTTAATATTTTCTTACCACAGATTATCCATAACTGAACAAAAGGAGCAAAGTTCAAACTTTGAATCAACTGGCGTGATGGTCTAGTGGTTATAGAGCGTCCGCCTCACGCCCAGAAGGTCGTGGGTTCGAACCCCAGCCGGGTCATACCAAAGACTTTTTTTAAAAATGGTACCTTCTGCTTTCTATAGCCAGGCGCTTGGCATTCTAGAATAGAGAAGGATAATAACATTATGTTATGCAGGGCCCGCTGGAAGAACAGTGCATTGTACTGAAGTGGCTACCCTGGGTAATAAAAATTATTATTATTATTAATCAAAGACATCTCTTGACAATTTTACATTTCTATTTTATAATTTAAGTTGTGAGAGAGCTCATATAGATAAAGACATCATTATCAAATACGAAAATGTACACAGGTCCTAGAGACAATTATATTTGGCTGTGCCACGTGAAGTTGTTAGACAATATTGTGTAAATACATATTTTTTCTTGCGAGATTGTATTAACTGCGGGAGGAAGAGGAGGACTGAGGAGGAGGGAGGAGGAGGAAGAGGAGGAAGGAGGAGGAGGAGGAGGAGGGTGAAGATCTAGCAATAAGGACATCATAGCACCTTGAAGCCGACCAAAGATGGATATAAAGAACTGTCGGCCTTACACGCAAGCCCTTGAACATTATGGAACACGTGAAAAACTTATAGCGCATATCATTTCATATACGAAGAGTGGGAGATCGCTTCCATTTTTAACAGCAAAAATCGATGGCATATAGGGCGGAATACCGTTCCCCCCCGCCCGTTCCTTGCAGCTAAATGTTTTCGCAGCATGTGGCGCAATTAACATCCGGCTCCCTCTGTCTTTGGAAAATTTGGAATTTCCGCTGGTACGTATAGTCGTGGCGTATTAAAATAAAAGC
>JZLH01S0010682.1:73546-84339 GCA_001188425.1 Eucidaris tribuloides
ACATGCATACATGACAGAAGACATTATTATTTCGCGGAGTAAAAACGACCTACACAACATGCTTCCCAAAGTCGCTAAGCAAAATGGTTACACGTAACATAAAAACAGGTGAGTCATATGACCTATATATTTCAATTATTCAATGTTCCATGCATATTGGTCAAGCAGTGCGCCGGATTCCGGGAGGGGGGGGGCCCGATCGGCACGCGGGCCGCCCCCTTTTTTGGGCGGCCAAAAAAAACAAAGAGCGAGGAAAAAGGAAAGGAAAGGCGAAAAAGGAAAAAGAAAGAAAAAAAAGGGCGGAAAGGGAAAAAGAGAAAGGAGGCGAGAGAGGCGCAACAAAAAAAAAAAAAAACACCACACACATGACACACAGCACACACACACCCACACAAATAATCCAAAAGAAATGTATGTGATTCCAAGGGATTAACATAATTCCATATGTTTCATCTTATTAAAATTTCAACTTTAGGGCGGAACAGCGAGTGCAATTACTTAAATTTCAAACCATTTTGTTTGAATTTCACATGCAGAGCATTTGTAAGGCCGTAGCAAGGAGGGGGATAATTGCTCCATCAGTTTTTTTTTAGTTTTTTTTTTTGTCGCGTACATTTTAAATTTAGTCGGTAATTTGTACAACAAAGAACATGTTATTTTGTAGTTCGTACTTTTAAAATATGCAAATTGACGCAACAAAAAGGACTGCCCAAAAAAAGGCAACTGTTGGGATTTGTTAAAATGCAAAAATTTTCAAGCTCTCTCTCTTCTCCGACTCGCCTCGCTATAATAAGCCACGTTGACCTTTTTTTTTTTCTGTTGGTGCCTTTGGCCGGTCGTTCATAATATCGTGTCATGAAGTTTAGGCAAAGGAAGTTATATAAAGCAACGCAATAGAATTTTAAGACGGTAGAAGTAGAATGTTTAAAGAGATTTATTCTGAAGTGGGAATTGCATAATGCTCTAAAATGGGTAATGAAGCGTATATCTCCATTATCCATTTTCTTACGCCTGTAACAAGAATATATGTTTATTCAGCCGCTTCGCCTCGCTTCGCTCGCTCGCGCATAAAGTAATTGATTTTGAGTGTAATGCACAGATACAGCTATGCGCCTTTATGCTAAATGTTAAAGTGTTCATACATGGGAGATAATGGTAGCAGTTACAGCTAATTCAAGACAGACGGAGCCTGCAAGCACAGATCGTGCGTTATCTAAAATCATGAAAGTACTCTGTACTCTGTCGCCCGGTAGGGCTTGCGCTTATGCCTCAGAAATGTGGCATCTCGGGCCAAAGCGATTCGGGCATTGATGGCCCTACGCAGGGCTGGGGGGGGGGGGGGGGAGGCGCCATAAGTTTTCTGTGCAATTTTATATGTTTTTGTTTTGATAACAATATTCTAAAAATTTCAACCCAAAAGCTGCCACCAGGATTCGCTTCAATTTGAATGCCAAAAATGCAAAGACTCCCTGGTGTTGGCCGGGGGGGGTGGCGGACACCCCCCTCCCACACCCTCCCCCGCTCGGCGCTTCGCCGCCCTCGTTGCGTTGTTCCCACGATAAGGAAAAATTCAGATGCTTGCACATCGTCCGAACAAAAAAATCCTCCAATACGCCCATGATTCGGGCCCCCCCTTTTTGAAATATCCTGGAATCCGCGCCTGCAAGTGTTTATCACATTTAAGAAACGCAAGTAATAACTCAAGTTCAAGTATGACATAATGACTGGTGAAAATTGGCAGAAATCAGCAAATAATAAATAATAGATAATAACAATACTTAAACACAAGCTGGCTAGCACGGTACTCTTGCGTTAGCATTCCCCGCTATCGCGTTAATCTTTCAATGTACTACGCATTAACTACACGTGACGAAAATATGTTTATGCTGAGCCATCTAAAAATACTCTCTGATAATTCTTTGTGTCTCGTTGCTGTCGCGGTATATTGCTTTTGTCGCATCACGAGAAATCTTGTATAAACAGGCTAAATCAATCTCGCTGCTGGCTGATTTTAAGAACAGAAGTTCTTCATCAATATTTATAAACATGAAGTTATGCTGCCTCATTATAGCATTGGCTGGGATGGCTCATATAGCCACAGCGCCCCGCCCGGATGGAAATCATTAATGTTATTATTATTATTATTCATTCTATTATTATTATTATTATTATATTATTTATTATTATTATTATTATTATTATTATTATTATTATTTTATTGGTCATTCATCATCATCATCGCATTATTATTGAATTTATTATTATTATTATTATTATTATTATTATTATTATTAATTATTATTATTATTATTATTATTATTGATTATTATTTTTACATGTAGTTATCCATGATTATTTATTCACATTTCAAGCGTCTTAACTTTCAAATTGAAATAAGAACAAGCAATAACATGAGATATTACACATACAATACGAATTACTAAAGTGAAAAGCATGAGATTAAGTTTAAACAAGAAGTCTCTGTTATATATTGAAGGTCCGGATTGAGAAAGTCCATATTACTGCTTGAAAAGGACAATTGTTGTCTTGAGTATTTGTTTAAGTGAAACGCTCTACAGTTTGACGCTTTTGGATGTGACGGCTGAATATTGCCCTTCCAAGGAGGCGGAGCCACAGACGGCAAATGCGACTGGTCGGCAGTAACAGGTTCTGAGTGCGAGGACCAGGTGCCAGTAAATTCTTGACGCATGATCGTAGATTCATGCAGGTGACAGATATTAAGTCCTGTTGCATAAAACTTCTAACCGGCAGAATTTCTCTGGCGTTACATATCTGAAAACTCGGTGTAGCGTGATTTTACCATGCATTTTCCCATAAAATACACCGCGGTAGTTTTTCTTCTGTTTTGCAAGTTTTGTTGCATGGGCCCCTCGGACTGCAATCAGTTCCAGATGATGACGGTGCTCTGGTGACGTGGATAACTGTGTTGTAAGTGACGTAAAAAGACCGCGGATCGTGATTGCGCTGTGGCACGACCTGGAGCCAGTGAAGCTGGAACAATCAAATGTTTAACAATCATGTTCCTTTAGTTTTACAAACAAATTGAAAACTAAATTATCTTTGTAGTCCGTGGAGTACGGCCGTAGATAGATAAATAAAAAAATAAATAAAAACAAATAAACACGTAAAACAAACAATTAAATGCATGGAGTAAAATAATAAAAGATCAGATAAAAAAACCCAAGACAAATATAATGAATAAATTTTATGCCCTAAATATATTAACTTTCTTAGTCCTCTTAGAACCTAATTTCCTTCTTAATACAATATTACTGTGCTTCCTTTCCATTGTTATGCCTCTATCAGGCGTCACTCTAATTACTTATGGTAAGTACATGTCCGGCGCGTACATGTAAGATAAAGTAAGCATAGTAGGATACCAAGTAAGTTAAAGTAAATAGACTTCAGGTTAGGTAGGTTAGTAGGTAGGTAAAGTAAGTAAGTAAGTAAGTTCAAGTAAGTAAGTAAAAGTAAGTAAGCGTATAGTAAGTAAGTAATAAGTAACTAACCCTACTTACTTACTTATTTAGGTACTTTTCCTTATTTGTCAATCACTATAATTGTTGCGTTACGATGTAGCATTTCACGACTATTCACATTAATAGCGTTCGCGATATTCACTTCTTAGCTCGCATCTCCAGCCCTCCAGCCGATTCGATATGACTTTGGATCGCATCGCATTATTAACTGCTAGCGTGAGCCGGCGTTTTTGAATTGCTTTTGCCGTCAGAAAGGTCGATGTGTGCACCTTACTTTCGTGTCTGAGAATTCCAATTTTCTCGAAAGAGCACCTATGCGCAAGACAATTCAACTGAATATACGAAGTAAACATGCCAGAATGGGGTTATTAAAGTTTGACTGACGAGGCTATGGATTGCAGTATTTTTATGAGGACCAAGGTGATGTGAACGGGAATCACATTTACGGCAGTGAGTGCACTCTCAGTCCCACCACTGTGTCATTTTCGTGGTTTGTGTAGACTAATGCAAATATTGATAAGTCGTTTGCAGTTAGAATCTATTAAACTTTTAGAGTGTTGATCATAGATAAATTTTACAATTAGTTAACTTGCATACATGTAACTTAATGGCCTTAAGTTAACTCTTTACGACGCTGCAATGTTTATCCGGGGCGGGGCGGGGGTGGGGAGCGTTCAGTCAGCTAGAGGCGCATTCTTTTGAAAAGTGCGAACAAATGTCACCACGTGTCAGAACTTATTTGATCCTCTGTATCTCATGTGAATTCAAAGGCCTTGCAGCGTACATTGTTTCGAAATGCTAAATATATCTTATTATATGTCAATAGTATCAAGTGAAAATAATCATACTTATTTTAGGGTCAGGGAGAGGTCAATAAGTTTGTCACCGTGTGTGACCATTTGTTTCACTTTGTCAAAGAATGGGCCCAGAGCGATAGTTGACAAATATTGTCCTCTCCTTTGCGTGAAAAGTTTTCAATTTCACACTTTTGACTTTGAATTGTGCTTTCCTTTATTGATGACTTAGGATCTATAACAATGGTATTTTAGTGTTCTCCTGTACAAAAGTGAACAGGGCGTGAAGGAGGAAAAAATATCTATTATATTACAAGTCAAATGCAAGCCCAATGCCTTCAAGTTCAACATCATCATGTTCAAACTCAATTACGATTGTGTTGCAGATGCAAAATTTGCAAGTTCATTGCAACATTGATTTGGAGGCGTAGTCCTCAACTTGGGCTGAAACTACTCTAGAATACATAGTTAACTATGCAAGGATCTCCGTAAACATATTTGCTAGTCAAAACGTTGCATTCATTCTAAAAATAGAACAATGTCAATATCACTTGTAGCACATGAAACCTTGCTGTGTTGGCTCTGATATGAGGGCTTATTTTTATCGGTCCCGCGAAATAAAATAAGCATACTCACAATGTTTATGCTTGATTCTCCTTAAGTGCAACAAATTACAGACAAAATCCTCCCAGGTGGCGGATCCACTCTTGCTTAACTGTATAGTTGGTATACAAGGGCTGTAGGCTGGGGGGGGGTCCACTGGGTGCACAGTGCACCCACCCGCTAGAGCCATAGGAGCTTTCGCCCCTTGGCAGCAAAACAATAATTTTGTACCACTTTTTCTGGTGTCCAGAAGCCTGATTTGACTCAACTTTAGTTCCACCTTCCTAAGATGTGCACCTCCCCATGTCACTTTAGTCTCCACCTCCCCAAAGAATGTGCACCTCCCCGCTCGCCCCAAACCAGCCTACCCCCTTGCGTATATACGTATATTGCACTGCATTTGGTTCTTGAAGATTTCAAGTGTTCCCCAATTCATGTGCACTAACCTTTAAGTACAATTGTAAGAGTCTTCATTCTTACTTCTCGTACTGTGCAGAACCTCCTTGGACATGTTAGATTATAGGCCTACTTACACAAATGATGAAAGGCACTCATTAATACAGACAGTCTAGGCATATAAAAAATAATAAACAATTATATATTGTTTCAAGTCTATAAACAATTTTAAAATGTCTGGGTGCATGAATGAATGGCGGTTAGTTACAAGGTTGACATCTTTATTCTGCCCAAAAGATGTCAACGTGAAGGTGAGTGATGGCGGACTGGGGCAAACGGAGTTCACAGACGGATGGGAAACTTGTTAATGATATTGCCTAAACTTGTATTTTTGTATTTGGTTAATGTTATCAAGACTGATTGGATATCACTGGTAGGCTACAGTCCTAATGCAAGTCGTGTGCATGCTGGTTAGAAGGAAAATGTCCCGTGTGGGGGATGCAGCGCAGATGAGTCGCTCACTCGTGCAATTACTCTCAAGGGGGTAGCCCACTTCAGTCATTAGATTTATAGAAGTTACGCTTCTTCCAATGTTTACCGGCCCCTGGTGAACAATACAAGAATACATTGTAAATCTCTCATTGGATTAAACCGGGCTCTCGTAGCGTCTGGAAGTGGACGGAGCGCCTGCGGCCGCTAGACGGATGAAGCCAGAAAGAGCTATCACTCATTATTTCTTAAAAGATCTTTAGCATTGGATGCACCGCCTCATCCAGCGGTTTGCTTGAAAACACATAACAGAAAGCCTGTGCGATTGTGAGCCTACATGCGGGAACCGACAAAATAAACAATTCTAAACAATAAAAGGCTACTGAACCTCTAGGGCCATCACACCGGTATAGACATGTAACGAATTAGGCGCCGTGGCGAAATTTGTATCTGCAACCTCATTCGGATTATCGTGGAAAGAACATCGTCGATACACGATTTATGCCAAGTTGAAAAACAGATTTGTGATGAAGAAGATAAATCTATTTTACGCTGAACTTTGTCAGCCCTGTAGCGGCTGTTATCAAATAAGTGTAGTCCTCGTCCGCTCTCTCTCTCTCTCTGTAACTAGAGCAGGAGATTCATTGGCTGTTGATTGTTCTACCCATATCTTTGCGTGGGCAGCATGTTTGATTGGTTGTTATGCACTTGTTGATACATGTAGTCCATATACTAAATGCTCTACCGCTTTCAAATACCACAAAACGTTTTGATAGCTGAATGAGAATGGAGGTGTCTCTTCTGCCCCCACCTCCCTGTCAGCCACTCGTGTAGCAGAGTATTCCATTCTAGCTACGGGATTCTTTTATTGGTCATTTCACTGCCAGTGCATGCATTTACCGCCATTAGCGTTTTCATAATCGCCATCGCTATTTTGGTCCACTACTCGTGACCTGCCTGGCCCGATATCTTTGAAATAATCATGAATCATTAATCTGTAGACGATATTTTTTCAACGATCGCCTGTAATTTCGCCATATTACACTGTAGCCTAATACTCTCAAGGCCAGCCCCTAGTACGATTAGCCTAGCTGCCTGTAGTTCTAGTCCAAAGGGCGCCAGCCAGTGAGTGCATGCCTAGTGGGCAACTCGCAGCACATGTATTTGTCAAATATTACATTAATCAAAATCAATTTTGACCCCCCCAATTATCCCTTAGATATTATTTTAGATCTATTCTGAGTGTCTTCTGCCAGTGACGATGCTTTCGGAGCTTTCGAGTTACGAATACCTGTTCTACTACACCGGCTCCAGCCTTTAAAACATCATTTATGAGTGGATCTTTTTGCGAGTAATACCTACCACATGTGGTCTACCAGTTCTCGACCATATTTCAATATGTGATAAGTTTCCATAAATCACAGAATCAACAGGTATGCTAATTTACTATGATGTTTAGAATTATCTCTCTCTTTTGTATGCATGTTGATTTTTTTTTTCATGTTTGGGGCAGTATGTTTGAAAAGAAGGATTATATATCAGCAATATGGATACTAGTACGTGGTAACATTAATTTTCTAATTTCTTTAAAGATAAAGGGGTTTGAAATACTATACGCGGATTCTACCTCCAGTGTCAAGTCGTTACTTACAAAGTCGGTTTGTACTAATTTCCCTTGGTCTTATTTTCTTCAATATTTCTTGAAAATTTCTTTCAATAATTATAGTTTATTGTATTGAAGTAATTTTAGTGTTCAAAATAAAAATGAAATCGTGATAATTGAACATTAAATGGCAATGATGTATTTTTTCGATTAAAGGAGAACAAAGAATGTACCACGAAAAAAATTGTCGGAAATCTGTCACCAATGTCGTTTTTATGAAGAAAAAAATCGTCAAACACAACAACGAACAAATAAACAAACAAACAAAAACACATTCCGTCTCAGCAACATGCTTAATATTTTCTTACCACAGATTATCCATACCTGAACAAAAGGAGCAAAGTTCAAACTTTGAATCAACTGGCGTGATGGTCTAGTGGTTATAGAGCGTCCGCCTCACGCCCAGAAGGTCGTGGGTTCGAACCCCAGCCGGGTCATACCAAAGACTTTTTAAAAATGGTACCTTCTGCTTTCTATAGCCAGGCGCTCAGCATTCTAGAATAGAGAAGGATAATAACATTATGTTATGCAGGGCCCGCTGGAAGAACAGTGCATTTGACTGAAGTGGCTATATACCCTGGGTAAATAAAAAATATTATTAGTATTAATCAAAGACATCTCTAGACAATTTTACATTTCTATTTTATAATTTAAGTTGTGATAGAGGTCAAATAGATAAAGACATCATTATCAAATACGAAAATGTACACGTGTCCTATAGAGACAATGTATTTGGCTGTGCCACGTGAAGTTGTTTGACAATATCATAATTTGTTTGTATTTCTTAATACGCACGTATACGTATCAGCGGGAATTCCAAATTTTCCAAAGACAGAGGGAGGGATGTTAATGCGCACATGTGCGAAACATTTAGCTGACAAGCAATACATGTCATCATTTAGGTAAGGAAGGGGGGGACGGGTATTCCGCTATATGCATCCGATTTTGCTGTTAAAAGTGGAAGCCGATTCCCCCTCTTCGTATATGAAATGATTTGGCTGTAAGTATTCACGTGTCAATAACGTCAAGGCTTGATTGTAGGCCGACAGATCTCTTGTATTCCATCTTGATCGGTTTCAAGGTGCTATGATGTCCTTATTGCTAAGATCTTCACCCTCCTTCTCCTCCTCCTTCGTCTTCAGCGTTAAGACGTGGTTATGTGTGAGCTCTAGTGTAAGTTTAGTTTTGGTCTTATTTTTGACCACCTAGTCCCCTGTTTTGTATCAGTAAAGTTATTGTAATAATTATAGTTTAAGTAAGACCAAGTCCGCTTTTGATATCAAGGTTTTTAGGCCTTTCGAGGGGTTTTATACCAATGTTTTTTTCTTCTCGGTTTAACCATCATGGATAACCGTGCGGTTCAGTCCCCAGACATGCCAGAAGGCCAGCGGATCGCCGGTTCTGTTCCACGCACTATAGCCAGCGATTCTCGTAGCGAGCCTTTCAAAGCTATATCGAAGAATAAATGTGTAATATTTTCAGCAGCTGATAATGTACCCATTCATGAATGCATCCAAGAGATAACGGAATGTAACTCGGCTGACAGCATAATCTCCGTTTCACGTATTTCAAATGATCGAATTGCCATCCATTTTAAGTCGAAAGAAGCTGTAATGAGTGCTGTGAACTCTGGTTTTTCATACCAAGATTCCTTCATTGACATAATTGAGGTATCACCGTTAATGTTATCCATCACTCGTTTCACCTTGTCTAATATATGCCCTGAAATTCTCCCTCTCCTCCTCCTCCTCCTTCTTCTTCTTCTTCTTCTTCTTCTTCTTCTTCTTCTTCTTCTTCTGCTTCTTCATCTTCTCCTCCTCCTCCTGCTGCTCCTTCTTCTCCTCCTCCTCCTCCTCCTCCTCCTCTTCTTCCTCCTCCTCCTTCTTCTTCTCCTCCTCCTCTTCGTCCTTGGTTTTTTCTTCGTGTTCTTCTTCTTTCCTCCTTCTTTTGCTGAGCTTGAAAATAAGCTAGACCAAACACGCAACAAGCTTCAACTGCTTCTAACCGCCAATGTCATACACAGCAGTTGAAGAACCGTTTAATTTAGGCCATAAGTGGTGATGGCACAATTTGATAACTTTATTTTGCTGACTCGGCTATAATTTCACAATTTATCTTGTATATTAACTTGATAATAGGTCACGAGTACAGACAAACTTTGACATCTAGTTTGTGACGTGTATGGTTAATTGTTTTGAGATCCATACCGGCGGCACAGCTAGGTTCCAGGGTAGTGTAGTTTGTTCATCATCCAAATTTCGTAGGGTTTTCACCAGTTTCCCCGGTTAATTTTTCTGGTTTTGGCTTTATATGGCACTTTTGTCCTCCATGGTTTTTCAAGTATGTTTGAGTGTAATTCTGGAATGCTGTTGCCGCCTCTGTCTCATATTAAGTTTCACATACCCTTTCAGTAGCAAAAAGCAGTAAGTCGACCACTCTCGAAATATACTCCGATATAAAATAGGCCAGTTTACCAATGTTTTCAGTTTTATGAAATGTTTTCTCCTAATAATTACAATCTATTTTGGACCTGTTCGTTTTGATTCCACGATGAAGCCTCGTGCAAAGTTTAACAAACAACCCTTTTTATTTGTTTGATTTTTTTATGCATAACACTTCCAATATGACAGTAATCCCGACCGTCTATTGCTTGTAGCTACCTCCATGCTTGTAGCGACATAAGGTGACTTGTGGCAGTCTATTTGTCATATAACGAGATGATCAAAGTCCGTATATAAGAACCTCAAATTATAAATTCTAGCAGTCGTGTTTGTTCAACAGGCTGATAGTAACCGTGGAAGGGGTCAAGGGTGGCTATTTTTGTTAATGTTGCCGGATACTGTGTAAAGGCTGCTGGAAGATTTTTATCAAAGAGTTGGCAAAAATAACAACAACAACAGCGGCTTCAGCAAAAACATTTATATTGAACGCTAAGTCTGTAGGCGATTTACAAGTACGACAAGATCCCATCCGGCCCACAACGACGTTCGGTAAGTTTTTTTACGTGCGCGAATGTGGGTGGGTGAGTCTGTGTGTTTTGTCAGGAGGTAACATTTTATGTCTCATACTCTTTCTCAGATTTCATCAAAAATGTGAAAGTGGGAAAAAAAAACAAAATCGTTTTTATTTCGTTTCAATGGCGAGGATTGAAACGTATTTGTCCTGTTGTTTAAGCTTGTTGTCAGTTCGGTACATGACTATAGACTGCTGGCAGTTGTCTTGGAATGCTTAACCTAACCGGAGAGAGTTAAGTTTCATACGACAGGCAGGGGGGGGGGGGGGGGGGGGCGGGGGGGCGATCGGCACCCCTAGCAGACATATTGGGGGGCACATCACATATCGATTCCG
>JZLH01S0010691.1:6435-21387 GCA_001188425.1 Eucidaris tribuloides
CCAAATCGCAGCAAAAACTCCTTGAAGCCGCGGCACAGGGTCCAAAAGTTGCGATGCGCATTTATTTTGATTGCAAAATCTGGCAGTGACCGCGTGACCGCGGCACCCAAATTTTGTAGCCGCTGCAGAGGTCCCAAAGGTGTTATAAATTACATGTTTATACAAAACAGTTATATTGTAATGGGCAGTAGATCTGTGAGGAGGGATGTTAATCATGTTTTGAGAAGGGCGTTTGAGTTTCAGGTGGATGGTCAAAGGGGAAGGGGGTGACCGAAGAAGACATGGAAGAAGCAAGCCCAGGAGAGAGGGGCAGTCAAGCATAATGCTGTACTCATTCTTGACCAAATTATTTTCAGACACCCCCTAAACAAGTGTTTCTCTGTGTGCAAAATAACCCCCTAAACAAGTTTTACGCGTGCTTCCTTTACACATTTTGGCCCTAAACAAGTTATCGCCAGAATATGACCTCATAAACAAGTTTTGGCTGGTGACCAATTTCCACGCCATAGACTGACATACACACAAGCCGTGCGCGAGGGCATAGAGGTGACAAATTTCACGATCCGTTTTCCTGCGGTTTGTTTCCCAGGGTTGTATACATCACTTTCCCGGTCACTTTCGTAATCGGGGATACCACTTTTCATAAACGAAGAGGAAAAAAGCTGGGAAAAAACATACCCTTAATCAGTGGCGTATCTAGGAAATGCAGCGCCCGGGGCAAGTGCAAAAATTGCGCCCCTTCCAAAATCTTAAACAGGGGGCAAGCGCTGAAATCGCGCCCCTTCCAGCAGCGGCTACCTAGGAATATTGTCGAAATCGTGCCCTTTCCAACTTTTTTCGCCGGTAGCTTCCAAGGATGTTCGTGAAATTAATATTTCAATATTTTTTCTCCCCCTTTTATTCCCCGTTTCTTCGCTTTTTCTTTATTTTCCCTTGTTTTTCTTCTAACTTTTGCCTTTTTTGCGCCCCCTAAAATTGGCGCCCGGGGCACGTGCCCCCCTTGCCCCCGCTAGATACGCCACTGCCCTTAATACGTTTGACCAGTCCTTTAAAAAAAGCTTGGGGAAAAACATACCCTAAATACGTTTGACCAGTCTTTCAAAACCACTCTTTTTGTTGAAAATCGGTGTTTTTTACACCCTGAACGCGCGCACGCGCGGCCTGCGTCTAAAAGTGAAAAAAAACCACCCTTTAAACGCGTGGTTTTTTTTTTTAGTTTTTTTTGTTCATGCATGTGTACAGCATTATGTTTGACTGCCCCCCCCCCCGGGAGTTTCCCACGACGGAGTTATTTTTCAAACATGTGTTCCTCAAAAATAGATCGAAATACGATGTAATAGATTTTTCATTTGTCTCTCTCTTTCTCTCTGTATTTTAGATCGGAACTGCTGATCTATAATTTTCAACAAACATGGAGAGTAGGAGGGCTGGATTGAAGGAGGAAGATTTACCGAATAGGGCAAAATGGAGGGAGGGGGTAAGAGCTATTTCTGTGAGCGCGATTAAAATCCGGCCAGCCCCGTAATTGGGGATTAAACCAGATTTAAAGCCTGGATTATTTATTACTACTGGATCTTCGTCACCACTTTTGTCTCCATTTCTCTGCAGATGGCGATACAGCTGTAAAGGAACTGAGTCGACTTCCCCAACCAAGAATTGCCGATCGAATGACCGACAATAATGCAACAGGCGCTGTAAGAAACAAAGGACAATTTCATGAGCTATCGATTATATCTCGAATTAGTTTCCTCACAGATTTAGTGTGGAGCCATTTCACCCCAACATTGTACAATAAATTATAGACTAGTTAACGAATGTATTCAAATTTATGGATTTTTTTTCCTTGTTGGGGGGGGGGGGCATAGTAATGAACTATTACATAAGTCCGTTTATAATGAATACATTTCAATACTCTCAATCCAGCTGGCATATTTATACAATTAGTTAGTGCTATATCGGGCAAGCCTCGGGCAAGCTTTCAGCTTTCAGGTTGTTAGGGACAACCTTTGTTTGAAAAGTAATCATATGGTAACACCTGTTTAAGTTGAATTTGTCCACATTTTGATTTTGTGCAAAACGTGTTGCTTTGTTTTAAATACTCTGACCAATATGTCATAATTATGCAGCACAAACTACACAAATTGGGAGTGAACTTTGTTTTCAGACATTAAAGATAATCATTTCATTCCGTGACATCGGTTTTATGATATCTTTTTTCCTTTATATGAGAAGTTTGGGATTTTATCTATTCTTTTTTATTCAAATTGCATAGTGATTTTAAGCGCAATCTACAATCCCGAGCTTCCTGCACCTTACATATTGTAGGCCTATATATTGTGAAGTCGAAAGATGTATAGTGTATTTAGAAAATAAAACAAGAAATAGAAAAACAGATAATAATTTTAGAGGGATAGATTAAAAGGATTAACATTTTGTTACGTTGTTATGTTTATTTATACTTTTAATTTAATTAAGTGATTTCATTACCATTGCAAATAAGTCTATTCTGGAACAAACCATCTTTCAGTCGGATAATCCAGAATGGAGATATAATTTAGGACTTATCCATACCATCCGTCGATGAATTATTACACCGGAATAGCCTTGTCACAGGTGTCTTCGACAACCACTTCCAAGAGGCACTGCTCAACATAGGCATCGGTGCAAAAAATGGATGCCGGGATAAAAAATCCATAATATATGATTTAGGATGGCAAACGGGATAATTATGGGAAAAGGTAGACATATTGCCACATGTTTAGTTTTTCCTCCTCCTTCTTTTGTTCTATTCTTCTTCTTCTTCTTCGTTCTGTCTTCTTCTTCTTCTTCTTTCTTCTATCTTCTTCTTCTTCTTCTTCTTCTTCTCTTCTTCTTCTTCTCTTCTTCTTCTTCTTCTTTTCTTCTTCTTCTTCTTCTTCTTCTTCTTCTTCTTTTTTTCTTCTGCTCCTCCTTCTCCTCCTACTCCTTCCTATGGTGAAACATCTATTCAGCACATCAGACGAGTTATCATTCTCTCGTGCTTTCACACATTGAGTAATTAACGAGAGGCCCAAAATCATTACCTTTCGTGCTTTCAGTATTTATTTTCCCAGGTTTTAAAGGCTATGTCAAGTGGAGGTCCGTCGATTTCCGCTTCGAGAGATACCCACCTTCATGTTAAAATCTAGAACCTATGCCTTCAGCCATTATTTATGACGTAAGTTATAGATATCCACCGACATTAAACTTATTAATGTTGCCTCAAAGTCGCAGCATCTGCACCAAAAATAACTACACATGAAGTCAATGGAGATTTGAAACCCCCTTTACATGATAACGTGTTAATGTGACTGCCCCTGTCACTTTATCATTCCATACTCATTTCCTCTTACAGACCGTTATACAATAATATAGTAGACGTAACTATTGTCATTATGAACAATTCTTTAGGCTATTTATCCAAAAATAATACCTTACATTTCATTTACTTTTTCATTGAATTTGACCTCTTGCTATTAATGCATGTTTTATTATTAGGTATTATGCACTTATTTCGTATATCATAGTTCTGGTTTGCTATATTTTCTTTTGATATTTTTGTAGAGATGAAAAGGTTCAAAAAAAGTGAACTCAATTGAGCTGATTGCAAATGCATTTTGACTTACACCAATGCTTGTTTGTTTGTACATCCCAAATTACTAAACAAAATCTACGCTTAAAATGTGCATCAAATATATCAAAAGTTCTTTAGTTACTTTTTCCTGCCTATAACAACACCTATAGACTGGGGGTACTTTTGATGGCTTAAAAAGGGCTGAGGGGAGGCTTCATGGCCGCGGCATGTCGCGAGGCGGTGCGGGTTTTGCACAAGGCATGAGTATTTCATGTAAACTACAAACTAGTAATACGATTTGAAAATATTCTTGTGTGATATTATACACTCTTAAAAATTCCCGCGTCAGTCTGACTCAGAGAACAGATCCGTTGGGGCACCGAAAAGGGTCAATTTTAACCACATTCCAAGTCAGTTTGACTCATTTTGGTCACCTGTGACCCGGAATTTGCAGTTAAAATTGACCTTTTCCGAGGTATGCCCCAACGGATTTCTTTGGCGAGTCAATGTGACCCGGATTTTTAAGGTCTTACTTTAATTCATTATGCCAAATATATGCCATGAAATCATGTCAATGTGACCGGGATTTCTTAAGAGTGTACTTAATTACATTATTGCAAATATATGCATGAAATCATATATGTTTGCCACTAAATCGCCTTAAAAAAAATGAAATGCTAGTTTTGGGGATAATATTCCCTATGACATCTTTGCAACAATTTTGGTGGGAAAAATTCTGTATCGAAATTTTAAGTTCTTAACGTATTTACGTATTTCTTTGTTGTTTTCACCTTTTGTGTTTCATTGTTTTTCGATGATATTAATTTTCGGACACACTTTTGCGATCATAAACAACATAAAACTAATTAATTTCAATTAGTGAAAGTGAAAATAATCATACATTTATGATTTTTTTTTCTGAAAAGACAATTTGTATTGAAATTGTACATAAAAATCCCGTTTTTGAGCGATTTTTCGTCCGACATGCAAGTACAAACCATGGGCGTCGCCGGGGGGGGGGGGTGCGGAGGGTGCGAACGCACCCCCCTTCAGACCAAAAAAAAAGGGAGAAGAAGAAGAAAAAAAAATGGCCGTCGTCGCGCCGGGACTGAGGTCTTTCAGGCCCGTAACCAGGGGGACTCAGGGTCCCCCCCCCAAAGATCAGCTCGGAAAAAAATGGTCGAAAAAGTCATTTTTTTTCTTTTTAATATTAGATTTAAAATGATGAAAAATTAGAAGAAAAAATTGCTAGAAAGACTGACACGCTCTTTAAAACCCTACGTCACGCACAGGCGCGGTTCTACGGGGGGGGGCCTTTGGGCGCTTGAGCCCCGCCCCCCTCCAAAAAAAAACAAAAAAATTGGACAAAAGAATGTTTTACAAAGAAAATATGAATAAATAAACTAAAGCGACGTAGCAAAGACTGAAATATTGATAAAAAGAAGCTATAAGAATTTTTAAATATGTATTTACCATGCGCAGAATCCCGTTTTTTTAATACATATTTTCAAAAAGTTCCTGACCCTAATCGGTTGCTTCGCTCCCTCGACTACCCATTTACATTTTTTTCACACAGGTCTACTTACTGTACATCTTCTTGAAATTCTGACAAACCCTATAATAATTTTCATGTATTTACTGTGCTTAGAAACACGTCTTTGATACGTTTATTTTTAAAAATTTCTTGCTGTGGGTTCCCCATCCACACCCGTCCACCGCCCCTCGCAAGTACATGTAGGAATATCCAATTAGATCTACAGTTTTCACATACTTCCTGAACATCTTTTTCAAATCCTGAATCTTTATCAAATATAAACTCCTCAAGTTTGGAAATCTGAGTTTGATCAGTTGTATCTCCCGTTTTGTAGTAATAATCAATGCAAGCTTGGTATTGTCTGAAAGATTATTTAATTTTCTTTACGTTACGATTATGCCATCAGAGAAAGGGCAGTGTTTAAAAATGTGGTGTAAAGTGTAAATTGAAAAGCTGCAAAATGACCAAAGTTCGGTAAGTAACACAATTGTTGTTGTTGTTGATGGGGGAGTTTCCTAATTGTCTCTTCGGTTGTTATGCATTCTAATGTAAACATTGACATGGATTGAAACAAGCACATGCATAATTAAGCAAACAACAACAATAAAAAGTAAAAAAACACAAGGCATTTAATTTCCCAGACCTTTCACCACATTAACACAACAAATTAACAACAACAAAGGGCAGGAGCTTGATTTACATGGGTTTTCGATGTGCAATTTTACGTGGATCTTTGATTTCATCAATTTATTGATTTTAAATGCTATGATCAGAGTTCAGTATTAGCCGGTGGATGCCAAGTGCACACACCGCCTTGCAGCACATTTCTTCGCCTGCTGTTGATGAGTTTGTTGATCGTTGCCGTTCGGGATGGCATTCCACTCGTCATCAGTAATGACGCAGACTGCAAATGTTGTTGCATTTTGTGCTCTCTCGACGGTACAGCAGGCCGCAGCTTCGATCTTCAAATGTTCAAATGAGGTGAGGTTATTCTCGTGAGTCCCTCTTCTCTGAGAAAATCCATGAAAAATCGAGCTATAGCCCTTTTTTGATTACTTTGTGGTGTTAATGTGGCTGAAGGTCTTAGAGATTAATGCTTTTATGTTAGTTTTTAATGCCATACATGTTTTTTTTTTTTTGTTTGTTATTTTTTTACTTTGTTTTGTTGGTTGTTTTGCTTAATTGTGCAGGTGTTTGTTTCATCCATAGCAATTTTCCATAGAATTCACAACGATCGAGAGACAATGGAAACTCACTCATCAACACAACAAACAAACTTACCGAACTTTGGTCATTTTGCAGCTTTCAATTTAACACTAACCACATTTTAATATGCTCTTTCCTGATGGCATATTCATAATAATAGGGTTCTTTTAAAGACAAATTAACTAATCTTTTCCATGATACCCAAGGTTGAGATTGATTATCCTATTAAAGAGGAGATTAACGAATCAAACTCATGATTTGCAAACTTTTGAGGAGTTCTAATTATGTTTTTTACGATGCCTAAAAAACGCTGCTTTTCCTGTGATATTTTGAAATTTTCTACCGTGGGGGGCACCTCCCACACACACCTCCCGCTCGGTCGCTTCGCTCCCTCGCAAGTATGACTACTCAACTACAGTTTCGCCACATGACTTCAATTGTATGCCTACATCTTATTATGAAATCCTGATACGATCGTAATAATCTTTATAAATGTACATGTATCTTTAATATAGGTATTACCCATGCTAGAATCACGCCTTTTTTGCGTATTTTCCAAATTTTCTGCGTGGGATGGGTTATCCACACCACTCCTGCCTCGGCTGCTTCGGCTCCCTTGCAGTTGATACCAATCATAATCTTGATTAATAATATACCATTGAAATATCGTATTTCCATGCCTAAAAACACGTCTTTCTACGTGTATTTTTTAAAGAAAATTACTACCGTGGAGAGGGAGTATGCCCTCGCAATACCTCCCACCACCCTCCCGGCTCGGTACGCTTCGCTCCCTTGCAGTCATGACAATCGTCAATTTACAGTTTTTACATAATTTAATTGACATTTTTAGATAAAATATTACCTTTCTAATATGTATTTACCATGCTGGAATCACGTATTTCAAAAGTTCCTTACCGTAGGGCGGGTATCCCTCCCCCATCCCACACCCTTCCCCCGCTTTGGTCGTATTTGCCTCGGCTCGATGCATGACTACCAATTCGTTTTCTCATATTCCTGTAATATTTTGAAAAAAGGACTTTCATATCTCAGAGAAATCTGTATAAAGAATTATATACTTTTAAGTATATATGCTTCGCACTCACGTTTCTTATTATGTTTATTTCAAAAAGGTCTACGCTGGGGAGATCGCTACCCCTCTCACACTTCCCACCGCTCGGTCGTTTCGCTCGGCTTCAAATTGTCATGACTACCAATTACAGTTTACATTACTTCCTGGTATCTTTTTAAACAATTGATAATTCAAAAATAAGTTCTCATAAAAATTACTCTAAAATATGTTTTTAACCGATGCAGAAATCGCGTCTTTTTCAAATTTCTACCGCGTGTAAGACGGATATCCCCCTCCCATTACCGCGCAAGATTCCGTAAAGCCCCCAGTAGCCCCCTTAGATTTTCGCTCTGAACGCGCCTGTGTCAGCAACAGGCCGCCTGTGGTTCACACGACGTTACCACTGTGCACACAGGTGCCCACCATGTTGAACTTGCTATGATAGAATTTGTATACGGTAAATGCTGGCAAACCGGAAGTAGAGGTGATTTATGTTTTGTTCTGCACGTATGGGCCATTACCATGAAAACAACCTCACCGAAACGACAGCTACTCTCTAAATTCAAAGATCTCTAAGATTTAAGTTTATTGACACTTGAAATTTAATTTAAGCCTCCTTTAAGATCTTAAAATTTAAGCTATTAAAACTAAAGACTTCAATTATTTCAAGTCTCAATTGATTTATTGAGACTTGGAAATAATTTAATTCTTTAAGGCTTTTTTTCCAAGGCCCATCGCGTAAAACAAAGTTTAAATCGAAAGAGAATTAAATTTTTGACCAATCAAATAATGATTAAGGCAGCACGTCATCAAATCGAGACTCGATTAATTGTCGGGACGCACACACGCCGCCATCTTTGTTTCTGCGTTTGTGTGGAGTATGTGTGAAGATAGAAGAATTCGTGAAGAAGAATAATATCGACCTATAATGCTGTAATTATACCCCTAAATTTGCTATTTGGAGAAAATCATACTGCCGTTATACCTGTAAAAGATAAGCTTCAAAAAGCTGTTTTGGGGGGCTCGAAATGCAACAATTTCCCTGCTCTGGGAGGGGTAATCCCCCTCCCAGACCCTCCCCCCGCTCGGTCGCTTCGCTCCCTCGCAAAAGGTCTGTTCACTCAGATTTTCGAACCCCCTAAAAAAATCTGGTTACGGGCCTGTCTTTGGAAAAGGGCGATCATGTTCTTAGTATTAGGGTTGCTATATTCATATCTACCTAATAGTGCAGTGTCGAACAGCTCATGTCTGCGCCACCACCACCACTTCCTGACATTGGTTTTGTCTTTTTTTCCCCAAAACGCACCCCATCTTTAAAAAACGCTGGGACGGCACTGCCAGGCGCGTGCTAGGGGGTTGGTGCGGGCTTGAGGCCCCCTCCCCCGCCCAGCCAAAATCGCTCAAGCCCCCAAAAATTTTCGGACCAAAAAATGTTTTACAATGAGAAATATTAATAATAAAATAAATGAATTGAGCAAAGATTAAAGTATGAATAGAAGGAAGTTACAAAGACTTTATAAATAATGTTTTTACCGATGCCCAGAAACCGCGGTCTTTTTATACATATTTTCAAAAAGTTCGTGCGCATATGCTGCGGTCGCTTCGCTCCCTCGACTCACCATTAACATTTTTTTTCACATAGGCTACTTACTTTCAATTCTTCTTGAAATACTGAACAACAATCCCCAATAATAATTGTGCATAATACAGTTCTTTAAGAATATGTATTTACTGTGTTAGAAACAGTGTCTTTGGCCTACGCTGGTATTTTAAAAAGATTCTTGTCGTAGGGTTCCCCATCCCACACTGGTCTCCTGCGCCCATTCGGCAACGTGAAATAGCCGAATTACAGTTTTTCAATACTAAACATCTTCTTCCTGAATCCTGAATCTTTTATCAAACTTATACTTTTAAAATATCCGTTTATCATGCCTAAAGAACACGTCCTTTTCTGTTCTGTGATTTTGAAAATTTTTCTAACGTGGGAGGGAAAAACCCCTGCTCACACAGCAGCTCCTCCTGCTCTGTCGCATTCGCTCCCTTACAAGTAGATCACTACTCTCATACAGTTTTCCACATATTCCTGTATAGCGCCTACATCTCTTTGAAATCCTGACTATAATTCAGTAATTAATCTTACAAAACCTTCAAAATATAGGTATTTACCCATGCCTACGAATCACGTCTTTTCTATGCATATTTTCAAAAGCTGTTCTGACCGTGGGATGGGGGTTATCCACACCCTCCCCCACACGCGTTGCTTCGCTTCGCCTCGCAAGTATGATACCAGATCCTATCTATACCGTTGAAATAGTACTTACTATGCCTAGAAACGTCTTTCTATGAATTATTTTCAAAAGCTCCTATCTTGGAAGGGCTTATGCCCCTCCCAATCCTTCCCCCGCTTCGGTCGAGTTATGTTCGCATAGCAATTACAGTTTTCACGTATTTCCGGCTGACATGTTTCGAAAACCGCAGCAATCCGGCCTTTAAAAAAAAATAAATCTTCATGAAATATGTCTTTACAATATAGGTTTCATACATGCCTAGAAACATCTTTTCTATCGCGTTTTCAAATAAGTTCCTCCTCCCCCGCTGGTCGCTTCGGCTCGCCTCGCAAGTATGACTTCTCAATCCCGTAAATCTTAGATAAAATATAACCAATGCCAAAACATAATATACCATGCCTAGAAAAACATCTTATTCTATGCGTATTTTCAAAAAAGTTCCTACCGTGGGAGGGAGTATCCCCTCCCACACCTCCCCCCCGTTCGAGGGTTACGACTCCCTCGCACAAGTATCACTGCCGAATTACAAATTTCACATACTTCCTGTAATCTTTTGGAAATAATTTCAATAATCTTTATAAAATATACCTTTAAAATATTGGATGTTACCATGTCCAGAATCACGATTTTCTATGCGTATCCTTCAAAAGTTCTGCCTTACCGTTGGCAGCGGGGCGGTACTAGCCACTGCTCCACACGCCTCCCCCGTCTCGCTCGCCCCGGCCTTGCCCCGCCGGCCCGCCGCGCGCTCACCTGCGCGCCGCGGCGCGGCGGCGGGCGCGCGGGGCGGGCGCCGGCGGCCTGGCGGCGGGGCCCGCGGCGCCCGGCCGCCCGGCGGCGGGCGCCCGGGCCCCGGCGCCGGCGGCGGGGGGCGGCGCCGCGCGCGCGCGGCCGCCGCCGCGGCGGCGCGGCGGCGCGCCGCCGCCCTCGCGTTGCTCCCTCCTAAGTATGACTTCCCAATCCCGTAATCTTGATAAATATACCATTGCAAAAGTATATGTTTCCCTTTGCAAGAAAAACATCTTTATCTATTGCGTAATTTCAACAGTTCCTTGGACCGTGTGAGAGGGTTTCCCCTTTCCACAACCCCGGCCCCCCCCCCCGTTCGGATGGTTCCTCCCTCGCAATTGATCACTGTCCCACTTACATATTCTTCACATTACTTCGTAATCTTTGAATTTAAATCTTAATATCTTCAGACAAAGTATACCTTTAAATATTTATTTACCATGCCAGAAACTACACGTCCTTTACTTAATGCGTATTTTCAAAATTGCTACCGTGGGAGGTATCCCCCTCCACCCCCCCCGGCCTCGGTTGCTTCGTGCGTGCTTCGCATGTTTCGTCAAGCCGCCCCTTAGCCCCCTATTGAAAAAAGCTGGTGACGGCACTGCAAACTATTGCATCCCTTCTGAACCGCACGCCCGGACGTCGCGAGTGGTCTCAAAAGATGTGGAAGAGTCGGGGAAGAAATCATGAAACGCCGCAGGAAAAGCTATGCGCGCCATGGAGATGTCGCGCGAAAAGTCGAGGAGGAGGCTTTAGGCCCCCTATCTTTTATGGTTAACCATATTTTGGAATTGACATCATCATCCTGTGACATTTGGGCTGAACGATTAATAAAGTTATGCGCCTGACCATTCATTTGTGTGACTACATAGGCCCACCTACCCACTATAGCTGCATCACATTTGTTCCGCCGACAGTTTGCTCCGGTGACAATATCTCAGAAGAGAAAGAGTCAGGGTTTGGGTGGCTATTAGGTTTTCACTTCAGATCAGGGTCAAGGTTAGGGATTGGGTTAGGTTTACGATTAAGGTTGAGGCTAGGGATCGTGTATGCAGTAGTCGTAGCATTTGAAGACAGAGCGAAACGCCAAAAATCATTCACGTTTGTGTTAATGCTATTTGTTTTTGTTTTATTGTTTGTTTTGTTTTGTTTTTTGTCTTTTTTTTTTTTACAGATGACATTAAAAGAGTTCGGCGCCATTTTCTGGGGTGACGCTTCGCAGAGGTTCAAGATTTCGGTGAGGGAATTGCTACCGCTTGCCGCCTCGAATTATAGCGGCTATATGTCGAAGTGGGTAAAATTTCAGGTCCCTAAGAACGCACAAGGCCCGGAAGGAAAAGGACATGAAAGTGAACACCAGTACTACCTGACCGTTCCTGAAATGTTCCGATATTTTGGTGTTAACAGAACGGAGTACTACTGGTCGGACCAGGCGCCCTATCCCGAGGCCGGCCAGGTCCTGATGATCAACAGCACGAAGCTACAGGAGAAGCTTGTCCAACCAATGCTGGAGTGCGCCCTCGAGTGGGAATGTATTGCTCCGCCTGGTAGCAACCTGGGCAATCACCGTTTCGACTCTTCTGTTCTGAACCTGGTGATCTACAAGAATCTGCGATATGAGTGGAGGCCAGATCATTGCGGCGTGGACCTCTTTAACAGTGTGTCGTACGTCGACAGATCGCAGGCTGGATGGGAGAAGGCGAAATACTGTGGTTGATATTTTTAGAAAAAATAAAGTGATCCCTCTGCCCCTGAAGAAAAGGAGGCATGTGATCATGGCAAATACTTCTACTCCCGATCACCGATCACGTTGTTTTGATTCCTGCTGCAAAAACTAATCACATAAACAGAAGGTTCATCATCCACACAGCTTCTAAGGTCTGGAGCAGTCTCCCAAACAATGTCGTTGGAATAATTTTTTTGTACGGGGCTCAAGTCTTTTAAAGACATGATATAACATTGTGGAAGCTCCATTTAAAATTGTGAAACTTTGCTATCTGACATAATCTGACAGTGTTTGGATGGACAAATAAACACCCTACAACACAAAACTTTACACAGTTCACTGGTAAAATATTTTCAGATAAAAATTGGCCCATGAATTATTCTCGACTGAAAGAAAATTCTGCTACACAGCAATCTATGGAGAAAAACGGGAATGGTAGCTCAATGATTTTCACTGTTTAAGAGCACTTAATGATCGTTGTAAACTGCAATTTTTTCAGGGCTTCATTTTTAGACCCTATCAGAGACGCTGGTATCAGAATCGTGTGGCCCAGATTTTTTAAAACTGGAAACATTGTTATATGATGCCTTTAAGAGTCGTGTACACAGGTTTCTTTTGGAAAATGGCAATGCATAGATCGAGTGTTTCATTTCCGCCATTGATAGTGATACTTCGCTCTAAATCATTTGATTGGCCTTCTGAATCCATGGTGATTTGGTTGGCTGTTGTTTATTTTACAAAAAACCCCGACTAGACTCCAAGAAACCCTCACCGTCAGTTCCTTAGATGCTTAGTATTAACGGGTTCCTGCTTGATAATTATGGTAATCCTAATTCTAAGAACATTATTTAGAATAAACGTATGAAAGTACGACTTACACAAGGTTGAATAAACAGTAAAAAGTTGCAGATTTCCTGACTCCTTCAATAAATTATTTAAACAATTCCTGTCATCTGTATCCAAAGAAAACAAGTATTGTTGCATGTCAGGTGACTTTAATTGTGACAGTTTGAAACGTTTTTTACATTCCAGAACTGGTGATTTCCGGATTGTCATGTATACGTACGGTTTTCACCATTGATCACTAAACCTGCTCGTGTAACAAATTCTATCTGTACGTGCATTGATAATATTTTTTACAAATGTTCTTGATAAATTAGTTTTTTACGGGAATCCTTTATTCTGACATATCCGATCACCTACCCATTTTTCACTTCACTAAACTTGATCGTATCCAAGAATGTACTTCTCGTCCCAATGACTCGGTCGTCCCACGAGTAAATCTTCAAGAAGTTTCGAGGGATTTAAGTTTAACGAATTAGTTCTTTGTAAACAGATGTAACGATGTGAATTCAGCATACGATGCACCTACACACATTTTGTCTGAACTGTGTACAAAAAACCATATCAATATACCCTGTACAAAAAGAGCAGATATTTTCCAAAAAGTCATGGATTACAAATTGTATTTTGCGTTCTATTAGGCCTAATACAAAAAACAGCGATCATTTCGAAAGTTTATACACAACCCATCATCCAGAGATGAATTGTTTTACAAAACGTTAGAAACAAACTAAATCATACCATTTGAATTTCCACAAGACAATACTATGCACAATTATTTGAGAAAAACAGATTAAATCTCTGTTAAACATGGCATACTATTACCGATATATTGGGTAGGACAAAAAACACTACCAAATTACCACACTTTATTCTCAAAAATTGGAAAACAGATATTCGATGAGAAAGAAATCGCAGACTCTTTGTGTGGGTTCATCCGTTGTTAACAATGTCCAATCAATATCAACAAAATTCACGGACTATTTGAGTCCAAGTGTTATAAAATCTCTGTTCTTTTCTCCTACAAAATGAGAGCGAAATAATTCAGATTGTGTACAAATTAAAATCTAGTTCTTCATGTGGATGCGATGATATAAGTTTAAATTTTGTAAAAAAATATTATAGGCCTACATCATATTTCTCGTCCTCTTGCACACATTTTTAACCTATCCATGTGTACAGGCATCTTTCCAAACCGTCTTAAGATAGCTAAAATAATTCCTGTTCTCGAACGCATTATATTCAAACGGCTCTACAGTCATCTGATTCCGACCCAACCCAGTGGCGTAATGAGCAAAATCATTTGGCCGGGGAGGGTCAAAACAATTACTAATGACAAGATATACCTGTCCATGTGTGTCTGCGTGTATACATGTATGTATGTATATGTATGTATGTATGTATGTATGTATGTATGTATGTATGTATGTATGTATGTATGTATGTATGTATATGTACATGCACGGTATGTCTGTGTGTTTATTTTACTTCAATGCACACCTTTCAAAATACTGTAAGCATATTATATATTTATATAGTGTCAAAGTAAATTTGACGAACTGACACAATGTAAAAATGGTCAGGGTGATGGTTATACGATTTATGACATCAGTAACGCGTGTGAAAATTGGCAATTACTGAAAATGTTCTCCATTTTCATATTTTAATGCAAATAATAAAACAAAATGCATTCCATTGTGATTTCATTGGTTGTTCATAATAAACTAAATGTACACAAACTGGAATGAGGTGTGTGTTTGAAAGACCGTGAGTCGAAACTAAACAGACAGAGCTAAAAACGATATATTTGTAATGTTGCCTAAAAATTAATATAATTGACCTTTCTTGTTGGATTCTGTGTTGTGTTGGCATATTTTACTTCAGAATTATTGTAAAGTGAGCGAG
>JZLH01S0010713.1:13693-26092 GCA_001188425.1 Eucidaris tribuloides
GATGACTGACCATGCAGAGCGTCTGGAAAGAAAGACACAAGGAATACGTTAGCATGGAATCTCGGATGCAAGTGAAATATACACGCACATCAATTTTAAATTCTCTCAACTTACATACCTATACCCACATACATACACAAGTTTATGACAACGATATCCTAAATGGACTGAATGCAAAAGACAAGACAATAGCCAAAATGTATCACATACATAGAAATTTGCTCAAAAAATTTAACATTGGGCTCAAAAAGATCGTTGACCCTTGCCAGTGACCTTTTCACCTTTTGACCTTTTGGTGACCTTCAGCTCCGTATGAGACATCTGCAGCCACCCAAGTTTGGTCAAAATTGGGCAAATGGCAGCAACGATATGGACCATAATACAAACTTGCTCAAAAACAAAACATTGGGCTCAAAAAGGTCGTTGACCCCTTGCGGTGACCTTTGACCTTGTGGTGACCTTCACATACTTCTAAATTTGAAAGTCTGTATGATTAACCTTCCATCCAAGTTTGATTGAAATTGGAGCACTTAGCACAGACATATTCAAGTTTTTGTCAAGCATAATGGACAGACAGACAGACAGACAGACGCCAAAGTGATCCCTTGGTCTTCCTCCACCTCGGTGGCCTCAACAATAAAATCAGGGGGGGGGGGGTAGTTTTGAACAAAGTTTGTTCAAACTTTT
The DNA here is from genome assembly GCA_001188425.1 of Eucidaris tribuloides. Classification (NCBI taxonomy): domain Eukaryota; kingdom Metazoa; phylum Echinodermata; class Echinoidea; order Cidaroida; family Cidaridae; genus Eucidaris; species Eucidaris tribuloides. The sequence goes on from JZLH01S0010713.1 coordinate 14,381, forward strand.
CTTCTAAATCCCATGCAAACAACAGATTTTTGATCAAAACTAGAGCAGTTCGACTGCGCGCAGTCGGTGGGTATGCCTCCGCAGCCTGCACTCCCATCCAAATGATGTCATTTGAAAAGCTTCAAGTTACCATGGTAGCAAGACCAATTAGATGAACTAAGCATAATGATAAGCCCATGTGAACCTTTGACCAAGTTAAAGTAAAATCCAATTTAAGCCGCTCTCAAGTTATCGCGGTAACGAGCCCAAATCAGACATATTTAAGCCCGGTGACCTTTGACCTTCGACCTTTCAGCTCCAAAATCTAATCAGTTCATTGGTGCCTCATAATACATACTTCACCTAAATTACATGACAATCCGACCAGCCGCTCTCAAGTTATCGCGGTAACGAGCCCAAATCAGACATATTTAAGGCCCGGTGACCTTTGACCTTTGACCTTTCAGCTCCAAAATCTAATCAGTTCATTGGTGGCTCATAGTACATACTTGGTCCTAGTTACATCAAAATCCGATCGGGGGTTCTGAAGTTATCGCGGTAACGAGATCCGGTAACGGACGGACGGACGGACGGACGGACAACCCGAAAACATGATGCCTCCGGCAACTTCGTTGCGGAGGCATAAAAAAGATACAGTTGAACTTACTATGTTGTTGTACTAATGTATTATGACACCATAATGACAAAAACATTAATCAATAACAACAACAGTAATAACATTTACCGGGATGACTTCGTGATGACGATGACGTAGATGATGATGACCTCACATTTGAAGGTGCTGATATTATATCCAATACATTAACTTCATCACTGAAATCTGGATATCGTCTGGTCGGCGATTTAGGCTCAGGATCCACAGAGCTCCCTTGACCCCGAGTATGAGCTGTTTTCCTCATGATTTCTCTTGTCTCTGCTCCTTGTGGCAATGATGAATGGTTGGCATCTATTGCAACAAATGAAAGTCAACGAATTTCCAATGCCATGTATACCACGGACAATTCCACTTCTGGAGTGCCCTGATGATACTTTTCTTCTCAAATGAGAAGTTTACATCCGTCTGAATTATCTTTAATAAATTGCAATTTCAATTTAGTATCAGAGGGACTGAATTCTCCATAGACCCCAGCCTGATATAGCTTATACTTAATCCTCAGTGGGATAAGTACTAAAAACCAAATGTCAAGTTTTAAATTCCTGATCAGATGTGATTAACTTTTCTCGTAGATTATTGAACTCATCATTTGATGGCTAATGGCATGATTGAGAAGCAAATGAATTTGGACATATACCAATGTATACACTACCTTGAGTGTAAATCTTGACTTGGAAGGATTTGTCTGGAATTTGTGGAGAATCAAGCATATAGTATCATATTACTCTTGTGCCCCCATAGGAATTGTTCCCATTGAAAGCAATACAACACATTTGCCTGTAACAATGGATACTGATGGGTAGTTCGTTTAAAATTAGTCAACATGTGACCACAAATTTTCACAGCAGAATCCTTGCACGGTTTACTTGATTCTACAGTAGTTTTATCCCAAGTTGAGGACTCTCTCCAATCATGGTACTTACCTTTAACAGTTTCCTGTTTTAGATCAGAGCAGTTCAACTGCTTCACAGTCAGTGGTATGTCTAAGCACTCAGATACCAGTTTCAATTTAAAATCAGTACCTTGTGCATATACCCTATAATCAATTGTTCTGAGAAACAATGGCAATGAGGTGAAATTATCATGTACATGGCCTTATGACCTTTGAACTCCAAAATCTAATCAGTTCATTGTTGCATCATACTTGATCCTAGTTACATCAAAATATGATCGCCATTCTTAAGTTATTATGGCAACAAGAACCAGTAATTGACAGACAGACGGACAAAAATCAGACATTTTAGACCCTGTGACCTTTGATCTTTGACATTTCAACTCCAAAATCATATCAGTTCATTGGATGCATTACAGCACATACTTGAACCTAGTAACATCAAAAATCCCAGCACCTGTTCTTATCTTCAGTTATCGAACCAGGCGGATGCACACAAGCATGCACACATGCACGTACATATGCACAGATGCACATAAATGATGCTCATGGCACCTTTAGTGCGGAAGCATAAAAATACAGTACTCCTTACCTTTTGTATTTTGTAAGCTTGCACTGTTTATGACGCAGGTAGCTGGTACCAGTACTGTCTGTTCGGGGTGTTTCGGATAAAACAATCTCTGATTATTATATGTTCCATCATTCCACTCACCGCAGTGTTCATTCTATCAAAAGAAAAGAAAGAATAAAGTGTTTAATCGAAAAAAGAAATCCAGATTGATGACAAGAGTTTGATATCTTGGTTAGCAATGTATACATAATGGAAAGCTTTTCTTCTTTCATTTAATATCAGTCACATAGTTTGTCATGTACACATTAATGAATAAAAAAAAATCAAAAGTGGCACTATCACACACTATTCAAACAGTGACATGTTTTAATACATTCAGTAAATCCTTGATATTAAAAGACTATTTGTGACCGCCCAGCTCAAAACCCACAAATAGTAGGCCAAAATTAATTTCACTTTTCTTCATGGTTTTAAAGAACAAGCTCTTAGCTTTAACATGATATATAACTTGTTAAAATCAAACCATCCTAACCTATTCAAAAAGTGATTGAAAGACGAGAGAGTTAGGAGGTGCAGTTTCACAAAAAAGGGAAAAGAGAGGATTTAAAGATTACGTTCACTCAGATGCGGCATGCGAAAGCACATGTCCGAAAAAAATATAGTCCAGAAAAACTGCCAATATCTCAGTTTCAGTTTTGTTTCAAGCCACCAAATTTTGGTAGTAGAAAGAGAAAAGATTACTCTTTCAGATTAGACAAACTTTGAAAATTTGAGTTGGTCAACCCAAATGACATATTTTGGTCTATTACAGAGAAACATAATCTGCGACTTTTTGTTAGTTTGGAGCTGGGCGGTCACATTTTATCTTCTTTCATAAGATACCTTATATGCTTTACATATTTGTCACTAGTGGTGGGTGATATTATGATAATATCGAAATTAGTCAATGTTAAAAAAATATCAAATACACAATGATGATCTCATGATTATTTCAAAATATCGCCAGAGGCACGATATGGCAAAAAATATCGATTATGAAAACCTAATGCGGCAAATGCATGCACTGCAGTGGGAGGGATCAAGAAATCCCCATAATAGCTATGAATATTCTGTACACGAGTGCTACTGCCGGTACAGGGGGGTGGGAATGAAACAGAGACCTCCATGCTTTTCAGCTATCAAATTTGTGGTGTCAGGAGCAGTAGTGCATTTAATGTAACTGTCAACAATCTCTGTCAACAAACTGCCCATCAAAAATGCTAGGATCTGTTTGTTAACAATCAGCACCACGAGTCTTCGGATCTAGTTACAAGAGGGTCTACGAAAGCAACATTGTTTTGACCAGTTTTGATAACAGCCCTACAGGGCGCACTGTCAATTTAACCCTACAACATATTCATCTTATTCATCAAAAGTATATTTTCAACTTATAGGTGATAAATCGTGTTATCGACAATGTTTTTTCCATGATTATCGAATGAGGTTTAGATCAAATTTCGCCCGCTCTATTTGTCACTAAGATATAAAAATGTCTTCATCAATATGGGTTGATTTTTTTTGCATATGCATCTAACAGCATAAAAGTGTGTATCATATTTCAGCACCAGTTGATTCACACAGATGCATGGCCAAGTTGAGTGGATGACTTTGTTAACAAAGTGTGGAGAGATTACCTCAGCATCAGTGTATCTGGATCTCATCTTCAAGCAGGGGTAAACTGTTTCCAAGCTAAAATTTTCCCTTAAATTCCCACTTATAACCCTTTTGCCTCTATGATTCTAATTCATTAAACATGTGGTTCCCGTAGCCAATGGGTGTTTGCTACTGTTGTTAATTTGTTATCATCACTATTATCATTATCATCAGTGGTAGTAGTAGTAGTAGTAGTAGCAGCAGCAGAAGTAGTAGTAATTTAAATATTCTTATCATTAAAATAATAATAATAATAATAATAATAATAATAATAATAATAATAATAGAATAATAATAAATAATAATAATAATAATTAATCATAAATAATAATATTACTATAATATTATTATTATTATTATTATTATTATTATTATTATTATTATTATTATTATTATTATTATTATTATTATTATTATTATCTTATTATTATCATCATCATCATCATCATCATCATCATCATCATCATCATCATCTATTATTATTACTATTTATTACTATTATTTACTATTTATTATTTATTATTTATTATTTATCTATTATTATCATCATCATCATTATTATCATCAATAGTATTATTGTTGTTGTTATTTAATAGGTGGCTTACAGGCTATGGAAGGGGGACATCAGCTTTCATCCCCCACCTAGCATACTAGTGTGCATTATACCTTGATGATGCTGCACATGTCCAAACTCACCACTTCAATTCCTACATGAGGTTCAACACCTGGTGCTGGTATCCCATGCCATAGAACTGAGCCCTCCTTGACGCCCTGTTCAGTAAAGATCACCACCCAGCTACCAAGGTCATAGTCATCTGGTTGAGGTGATACAGTAGGGGCAGCTCCAGGTCCTATACGACAGTGAATTATGATACACAAGTAATATGGGCCTGATGTGTTAAACGTTAATGTGGATTCTAATCCAGAATTTTTTTTTTTTTTGTGAATTCTAACATTGAAAGTTTTTAAATTTGATTAAGCCATTCAAGACATTACATATTCACAACCCTCTCAAGATGGCAATCCTGCCTAAGTCTAAGATGTCTACGATGCCAAGACAACTTTCCATAACTATAGTTACAAGTAGAAAAGTACATTTTAGAACAAACTTCATTGACCTTTGACCCCATTGATTCTACACACACACACACACACACACACACACACACACACACACACACACACACACACACACACACACACACACACACACACACACACACACACACACACACACACACACACACACACACACACACACACACACACACACACACACACACACACACACACACACACACACACACACAAGCACCATTGTCCAGTACAGTATATTCATTTTGGGATTAATGACAACTAGGGTGCATACCTCGGCCCTGTTCTAGTCTGTCAACTGGGAAGACACTTGCTTTCGGGACTAGTATAGTGCGTGTAATGTCCCTGGGTTCAAATAACTGGTATCCTGCGAAGTTGCCATCATTGTACTGACTGCAAGGCTCATCCTAGGACAAGAAAAGAAAACAATAATATATTAAAACATTTTATTTCCTGTGAACTAAATCTTGAAAATTATAATAAGAAGAATAACACTTACATCTACAAGACTTTAAAATCCAACTACAGAGGTGCTCATTGTATAGACACACAAATTACACAAATTTACACACCTAAAGTAAAATGAGATTTCTTAAAGTATGTTAAACATCAACACAGTTTAGTTGATTCAGAGCCCACAAGCGGCATATCAAGAAAAAAAAATTGTTCAAATTGCAGCGAAATAAACATCAACAGATACATCAAACACAATCAGTTGTAGTGGTTAATAGAAATGTGGATGGATCATGGAACAGCAATTACATTTGCAACAGATGGTGGATGAATTCAAGCAATTCTATTTTCAAATGAATAAATATTGGACAAACAATTCTGAAAAAATAATGATTTTAAAGCAGATCAATATGCACAGGTTGAAAAGTACCCAAATAAGTCCCACTATATGTGACGGCACTACCAGTTATACCATGTCAAAAATTTTCCCCTCATGGACATTGTAATTTGGCCTCTTCTAATAATATATATGATAATAATTTGTTCTTCTATAGCTTATTTCAGAACCACAGACCCTCCCAAAATGCTTTACAAATGTACAGTGTTTACAATCATAGGAAATATTCACAAAAAAGGTAAGTTTCTGTGATCTCTTCAAAACTTTAACATTAGTCATGGAGCGAAGCGACACTGGGAGAGCATTCCAAAGTTTGTAACTTATATAATGACCAAATTCAACCAAATTTCAGCCAAATTAACTATGGTACTAAATTTTCATGCATGATCTTAAGATGTTGAAAGTGAATATCAGTATATTTTGTGAACCCTCGAGTTAAAACACTACTAGTGACATACTTACCAATTCTATACCAACATATTCTTCATTAGCTCGAGGTGGCGTTCCACAGTACAATACAATTCCATGTTTTCTTCCTTCCTCCGTGTAAACATACACACTGTCACTGATACCAATGTCCCCTGGATTTGATGATACAGAGTCTGTTTGCACACGTGGTGACAGATGAAATCGTTTCTCCCTATTATATGGGGAGTGACGATTTTTCAGTTTGCTGACTGGGACGAAAACTCCACAATCTTGTTCACACTCAAAGAAACGTTGTTTCCGGAATTGACCATTGGTCGTACCACAACCCCTGTATTCCTGTTTTGCAACAGAAACAAAAACAAAGACGATATAAGTTATGTTTCAGCTGATTTGTGTGTGTGTGTGTGTATGTGTGTGAAGTTACGTGTATCATTATTTCTGAACAATTTGCTACATGTACTTTCATATCACCACTATGCAGTAGTAAAAGAAAAATATATCACTGATTAAAAGTTAGTGAAGCATTCTTTTTTCAAGAGAAATGCATTCAAATGAAGGACTTTGCAACCAATTTTTGTACTTGGTTATTTGCAGTTAAATCAAGCTTTCAACTATATGATGTGCTTTCTGATTAAAGCCACTGGCTAACATTTACCACAGTTTAAAAAAATGTGAGCTACATAATCCTCCATGCTCCAAGTGTCTTTGATAAGGTCTAAAAATGAAGCCCTGAAAAAAATTGTATTTCAAAATGATTATTTAGTGCTTTAAAAAAGTGAAAATCGTAAGTTGACCATATTCACATGTCCATTTCCTCCCATTGACTTACTGTGTGTAGATCTAGGCTATTTTTACTCCATTTGAACACTACTATGTAGCTCAGATATCAAAGTTTGACAATTTTTAAATTGAAGCTCCACAATGTTAGCCTATCACTTTAAGGTTGAAGCAGAAGTCAGAACTGTGAATAACAATCTTTTCTCCAGTATTTAGGCAAATACTAAAATACAATATACACTTATTAACTCTTTATTTGCCACATTATTAAAAGGAACTGGATGTTCAATTCAGGTTTCTTATTCAGTTTGAAGTTTTTGCACAATAGGCACACATCTTTCATACATAAAACATGGGTGAAAATGACTTGCTGGAACAAAGATGTTGGAATTATGAGAAGAGTATTGCATAAACAGGGATTAGTAAATCCCTACTCATTGTTTTTAGTCCATTTATTGATCTATGCAAATTGCTGAAAAAAGCATGGCTAGGGTTAAAGAGAAAAACAAGAAGAATCATCCAAATGATTGCTACTTTACCTCCAACTCTACCCCAAAATGGATTCCCACTTGTTCAGGCAATGGCCCTCGATAACGGAGTATTCCAGCGACATGAACTGGCAAATTGTCAATTCTCCATTTCACATACACCCAAGCTCCAAGTTGAATTGTTATTCCAAGCTTCAAAGTTTCACTCTGTCTGGAATAGATCTCATAACGATCAGCAAGAGCTGGCAGCGCAATAAGAAGGTCCTTCTCAATACGCTGCAGCGGAGAAACTTCATGAGAGTTACAGGTAAACTCTGAACTGCTATCATCAAGAGAGCGAACAGTTAGCCTATTGGAACCATCATGAAATGACCGACTTCGCTCGTCGACTTGCACAAGCAATGTTCCCTTCAGGATCTTTATAGAAGATTTCAGATCTTCTAGAAGTGACGTCTGCCTGCTTTGTACTTTGATCAACTTGTCCTCTTTCAAAATTAAGAACTTAATGCTTTTGTCATGTTCCAAACTGTGAACAGCCATAACGTTTATCACAGACTCCTCATTCATATAAGCTTCGAAGTTACAATTCTTTATTCTTGAACACTGTCTTGCATGTTATTCCTTGCATCAGATATCACTGATGTACTGTTATGCAAGAATATAGCTCAAACCTTATACAATCATCATTAAACTGTAAATACTTGCTCTCAAGTTTTTAAAGTCACAGTGATATGATAGACTCTACTATTACAGGTCAGACTTTTTCAGATTGTGGACACAGATTATGATTATGATTAAAAACTTAATAAATGTTTTATAAATTCTGCAATATGCATTTGGGTATATCTTTTAAAAAAAAACTGATATGCCTGGATTTTAAGTCAAAGATCAGAATATCTATGGTGACAGTGCTGTAACCAGTTTTACAATTTTCAAAACATACACTATCACAAAAATCCTGGTGCTAATGTGAATTTTGCAAAAAGATTACAAGCTTGTGAAATGTCATTTAGAGCATGAGGTAAATGTGAACATCAATGATTCAGTTTTCTGTGTATTCCTTGGAAAATAAGCTTTTGAAATTAGCCTCTCCTTTCTAAGTAATCATTGGAGTTAAGACATTCTAAAACAATATTACTAAAATAGTTCAAAAATGTGTATGTAATTGATCATTTTAAAGTGAGCACAGGGAAGTCTATGGGGACTAAGAGTAACAGTATCAACTATCACTGAAATACAACAAACCGTATTCCCAGTTTCTGCGACACACTTTCAGCTTAATAATGAACTCGTCTTAGAAAAATAAATAGAACATGCATTAGATAGACCTATATAGGAAAGTTCTCAATAAGTTATTTTCAATAAAAGGAAAATTGTGAAGTTTATAAGTGTGGCCAGACGTGCAATACAGGCCAGTTGCAGTCCAATGTACGATTTCTCGTGTTTCTCAAGTAGGCTTACATTATACATATAAATTACAGCCCAACCACTATGGACTATGGTAGTAGTAACACTTATAATATTGTGAAATTACATGAATTATCACTCGTAGAAATAATTAATTTTTCAGTAACCCGTTTTGAGGGCTTTAGATTTATGACCGTCTGTGGGGCTCCGGGTTCCAGCTTGTCTTTGCCTTCAATTCAAAGTCAGCAGCAATTCACTCTCTATCAGTATCAGCACGATCATTCAGTGTTCTCGTTGAGGTCTAAAATTTAGACCTTTTTAAAGACAAGTTAACGTACATTAGGATTGTTGGTGATGGAGTATTTTTTATTACATCAGATGTCGCTCAATGTTACCAGATGGGAAGAATTTTATACAATACTATCCAATGGATATGGTCTCAAGGTCGAAATTTGGCTTGATCGTGGGAGTATTTCACGACTCATGGCGAGATTGCACTGTACAGACAGTCCCATGTACTCATTTCCATGTCAGTTCTCGTCAACCCAATCTTTATTGAATAGAGGATATCAGTTCCTGCTTAAAAGGGTATTTTTCCACATAAAACGAGACTTTAATTTCCCCCCTTTAAAACTGTCACCGTTGTCAACAATTTGCGGCGGGACTTTTCAGTTCGTGGTGTATTATTGACTACTCACCACCGTTAACAGTCCATCCAGATTTTGTACGGAAAGTCCCCAATGCTGGATTGCCAATTTGCAACGTTGTACAATTAGCACAGTTTTCATTGTCATATTCATGATCTATTCAGTTCAATTCACTATTGTATATAAAACTAAATAAACAGAAAAAATGTATATGAATACATTCTGCATCAAATTATTTATCACGTTTTAATTTCTTCAATTTTAAACTAATTGGCAGCATTTATAGGGGGTATCCCTTTGAAAATGATGTCATGCATGGGTATGCCCCAATTATCAATGATACTGAACGTGAACTGCATTTTGTATGAAACACTGAAATTGGATACTGATAAACTTGAGATATTATTTTCATTGGCAAATGATTACATGCATGATTTGCTTCAGGGGCTTAAGATGGGCATAATTTGATTTTTTTTCAGCTTTTTATATCAATCAAATTCAACACCATAATCGACCGGTATAGGCCTATAGGCACTTCATATATAGATCAGCCCTATAGTGATTGAAACTACATGTAGGGCACAGTACTCGGAACAATAAACGTTGCATGTAACAAGGGTGGGGGGGGGGGGGCAAAACACTAAAGGCAAAATAATTGGGGCCCATCGCGTGAGGAGAAAAGCGCCCCGAAGATTATGATAGGTATATTATTGAATAGGTTAAGTGTGAATTTAAACCCCTCCCCATCGGATTTTTATCGGGACACAAGCGGCCGCCATTTAACGGTGTTCTTTCTTCTGTCCATTCTTCTGTAGAGAGGAGTGTTGTTATTATTATTATCACTATTTATTTTCATTTGTTTTTAACATTCAGGAGGCATGGAATCCTCGTCTTTCCATTTTTCCAATCTTTCCACCCTAAACAAAGGGTTGGGCCTATATATGATTTATGTTGATAGAAACGGATATAATTCTGTGGAAAAGTATGAACATGAACTTGCAATCACGTTTCCATTCACGGTATGTTGTATTTGTTGTTTGTTTGTTTGTTTGTTTGTTTGCTAGCTTGCTTGCTTTATTGCTGTACTTTTCAAATTCAATAATGACAATATTTTCAATGAATGCATAATCAAAAGACATCACAATTCATTACATAATAGATATGTACCTCTATATTTAAAATAAAAAGGAAAGACAGTAGTTTATAAGTCGTTTTATGAAGCAGATTTTTACGTTTTTGTTTTTTTAATGAGATCAATGACATAAGCACTGAATAATTAATCAAACAAGGGAGTGCATATCATGTGGGCCAGAGGATCCACCCCGGTGCTTTTTTTTTGGGGGGGGGTGTTTGGGTTTTTTCTACTTGGACCCCTTAGACAGGCTATTTCAATGTTTGATCGCTTGTTATTTATTTATTTATTTATTTATTTATTTATTTATTTATTTATTTATTTATTTATTTATCTATTTATTTATTTATTTATTTATTTATTTATTTATTTATTTATTTATTTATTTATTTATTTACTAAATAAATATTTATCTATTTATTTATTTATTTACTAAATAAATACATTTACATACGCCATGTGTAATAATTAATGAGTTTAGTTTCTTACCTTTGGTCTGTATCTCACAACCAGCCGATTTCACTCAGGGTGTTCGTCAGTGGTAGCTGCATTGTAATTGTACAGAGCGGTTGTGATGAATTCATAAACCAAAATTTCTAGTTGGTTGGTTTTTTTTTGTGTGTATGTGTGTTTGCCGGTAATTGTTGAATGCCGAGGTGTACATTTCCCGCTTTTGTAAGTGTTTGATTTCTTCACGATATAGCTCATCTCTCTTCGTATTATAGTTTATACCCTTGGTGTGTTTCGGTTTCGTATTTCTATTTATCTTTCCTTGACGGATCCTCATGTTATTGTTGACGGGGAATTTGAAATAATGTATCCGTGGAACTGCACAGGCTATGACTGTGTGGCAGGACTTTGAGTTGAAGCAGTTCTGTTATTTAACTAGGAGCATGGTCATATAAGGATTTGTACACAATTAACAAAATTTGAAGGAGATTCTTTGACGTATTGGCAACCAATGGAGTTCTCTTAGAAGACGTGCAGTAAATTTCGATTGACGGTAAACAAGTCTCGCACATATATTTTGAACTCTCTGCAACCTAGATATCAGAGGGTCAGGTATACCGAACAACA
>JZLH01S0010716.1:0-22335 GCA_001188425.1 Eucidaris tribuloides
GTTTTTTGTGAAATTTTCATCCATTTTTGGCAAAATTAATATAGAAAAACTCTTGTTCAAACTAACTCGACTGCAAAAACTGACATTATGTACATAAAAATTACAGGGTATATGATCAAGACTAAGCTACTACATGCTAAGCAGTGCATGGCAAGGCATTTGAGTTGATGAGGTTTTCAGTATAATGCGTCATGGGCTAATTATAAATTCTCAAAGCAAGATTTGTGAAAAGAAATATTCATCCAGTACTGGGAGATGGAGTAATGGGTGGAGATGAAAAAAACTGAATCTGGAGAAAAAGAAATTGGCATGATAAGTCATATTTTGAAAAGAAAAAATGGTGGCAATAGGAGTAGCAGTATTTGTAACAGAAGTACCAGTCATAGTAGTAGAAGTAGTAGTAATAGTAGTAGTAGTAGTAGAGTAGTAGTAGTAGTAGTAGTAGTAGACTGTAGTAGTGGTACTAGTTGTAGTACATGTAATAGTAGTTGTAGAAGTAGTAGTAGTAGTACATGTAGTTGTAGTAGAAGTAGTAAATAGTCAAAGCACATGCAGTACATGTAACATGTACCAGCAGTAGTAAAGGTAGTAACAGCAGTAGTTGAAGCAAAACTGTAGAACTACACATACAATGTACAGTAGTACAAGTGTTACTCTACATGTACATGTACTGTAATTAAGTAAACCATTTGCTATAGTAGTAGAAAGTAGTAGAAGTAGTAGATGTAGAAGTAGTAGAAGAAGTAAAAGTAAAGTAAAAGTAATAGCAGTAGCAGTAGTAGTACATGTGCTAGCAGTAGAAGTAGTAGTAGCAGTAGTAGTAGTAGTAGTAGTAGTAGTAGTAGTAGTAGTAGTAGTAATAGTACAGTAGTAGTAGTAGTAGTAGTAATAGTACAGTAGTAGTAGTAGTAGTAGTAGTAGTAGTAGTAGTAGTAGTAGTAGTAGAAGTAGTAGAAGTAGTAGTAGTAGTAGTAGTAGTAGTAGTAGTAGTAGTAGCTGTAGTAGAAGTAGTACAGTACCTGTATTCTGTACTAGAAAAAGTACTGATATTTGTTACATTTACAAGTTAAGTAAGATGTAGAAAAAAAAAAAAAATCCCATACACATATGTAACTAACCATGAACCCTATGGGCTATACATGTATATCTAGCTAACCGTATAATACATGTAGAACAGATTGAACTACCTTGCAATAATATGTAGTGCTATGATATGATTCCCTTGATATGAAACGCACAGTCAGGTAACTGCACTGGTATGGTACGTAATAGTGTACGCAAGGTGCACTTGCCCGCACTGATTGTGACTTTTACGTTTGTATTTGAGACACTGTTGCTCACCAATCCATTTGGGAACACGGGCTCAAGACTGTTTTGATATTTGATACACGCGATGAATGTACATGGGCTGGCTCCTGTACGACTCGTAGACGGGCGAGCGCTAACCGGACGCTGCACTCGCATCACCGTCACGAGAGAAAGTCACATTTCTGGTGTTTATTTTTAGGACGTTCATGCCAGCCAGATTGCCACAAACATTCAGTGGCCTGACTAACGGCAGGGTACAATGGGATCTGCCATACCGTTCCATTAAAGGCGATCTCATAGCTTTCTGATCAGTGAAAAACTCAACATGATTATAAGAATGATGCCAGACTTAAAGCACAGTACATCACATTATGTATGTAACGGGTTAAAGGCATCGTACAACAATGTTTCCAGTTTAAAAAATCTGAGCTACATGATTCCCCATGCTACCAGTGTCTTTTATAAGGTCTATAAATGAAGCGCCGGGAAATTGCAGTTTCAAAACAAACAAGTGCTTTTAAAAAGTGAAAATTAATGGGCAACCATTCCTGTTTTCCCCAAAGACTGCTGTGTTATTAGAATATTTGTCCCCAGCTCATTAAATCATGTGCCAATATCTATTTCTAAATGACAGCATAACTTTTCTATCAGCCCCCAAAATGATACCTGCCCCTCTCCTGCCCCCTTTCCCCCCACCCTTATTGCATCTACCTGTCCTCTTTCTTGAGAAACAAATTTTACCTCCAAGAGTAGCCTTTTGACAAGGCCCTCTTGCTGTTATGGGCGAGCGAAGCGAGCCCTGCTGAACGCGACAGCGCGAGGGCCTTTTGAGATCTGCTTCGCATCCGAAAAGTAATTATTATTCATGACCACAGGAACAACCGATCTCTGTTTGAATCAACCGATGAAATTGCGCACTACGCTCCTCTGTCTTAGCCTTGTCAACTATTCGATGGGTTGAAAGAAATTTCGTCAGTGTTGGCAACTACAAAACATACACCATCAAACACCAAATTAGTACACATTCATTGTTTAGTTGGGGCATTTTTGTTTAAATTTTGTTGTTATAATGTCCAATTTGGAGTGCAAATATCAGCTTGTAGGAATCGTTTCACCTAATGAAATAGTGAACGCTTCCAGATCATTTTGTGTTACTACAACCATGGTGCAACAGTCTGTGCGAACGTGGTCCCAGTATAGGGACAGTGATTTTCCACGATAACGGAAAACGGATGGATTTTCCGGAAATCACAACTTGAAACGGAAAATTAGTGTTCAAACGGAAAATCACGGAAAACCTCTTATTTCTCCAAATTTTTACTTTTTGAAAGGAAAAAACATGAAACTCAGAACAAAACTTATAAAAAGTTGACACAAAAACACAATAACAGCGAGAAACATTTGTTTCAAGTTTTATGTAAACGGAATTGTCATTTTTCTTCATGTACACAAAGTCTATGGTAAAACGGAATTTCCATTTTTCAGACAAGCTGAAACGGAATTGCAGAGTTTTGGAAACGGAAAAGGCCTTTTCTTGAAACGGAAAATCACTGTCCCTACCAGAATGACTGCATATTCAACGTAGGATCAAGTAGACAGATACGCTGATTGGTTGATTTTTGCTACCAAAATAGGGTAGCAAAATTCGGCAATTCAAAGGTCTAACATAAGAAATGGAATCAGATCTCCAAAGGCCCTCGCGCTGCACGCTCGGCTGGGCTGGAAAATTTCACAGGTCTCGCTTCATTGCTTTTGCATACACAGGTTCTCATGTAATAGCAGGGCTTTCCAGCCCATTCCAAGTTTGATAAAAAGAAAGGCACATCACAGACACATTACACCCTATTCCATACTTCACTTAAATTATCTCAACGACTGTTCATTCAAATTTTAAAAATGAAATCAAACAACGTTCTGTTCCACTGGTCCTGTTTGCTTTCACAGAGTGTGTTCCACTTAATATGGTTTGTCCTTCCATGTCCAGCTGGTAAACTGTTATTGTTCTCCTGCACATGCTTCCACCTGATTTAAATTCACGCTGATACACTGATGTAGCACTGCAAACTTGGAATGGATTAAAAAGCACTGCTGTTACATATTATTCACAACCAATGAAGCGAGACCAATGAAATTTTCACAGAAGTTAGCAAACAAAATGGGCATCCTAAATTTGAACACTAAATATAGAATGATAATTTATTTTGGATTTAATTGAGCTGTCTATAGAGGGACACTTTTTCTGGGACATGCTGCACAGTTGTCCTCGCTGGAGTTGTCCTCTGGGGGAACTTCCTCCAGGGGAGTTGTCCTCAGGGGGAGTTGCCTAATTGGAATTTGTCCTGAGGAGTGGTTGGGGGGGGGGTTATCCTGAGGGAAATGGTCCTCCAGGGGAACTGTATTCCGGGGGGGGGGGGGGGGGGGAGTTGTCCTCTGGGAAAGTTGTCGTATGGAAAGTTGTCAGGTTTCGGTAGTGTTGCACGACTCCAGGAATTTTGGGAGTCGACTAGTCGCTGGTCAAAAGTCGCGACTCCGACTATTTGCCAACTCTTGGCATTCGGTTCTGTTCAGTGTCCTCCTTCAATGATTTCAGTGATTTTGATGCGAAAGCAGTCCATTTTCATTACCAATGATTATGGTAAGTTCATTTTGTGTTTCAACTGTGATTACGATTATTCAAAAAATGACTTTCTACCATAATCCCACACATTGTCATCGCTGTTTTGACTGGTTTATATGGCATAGAGGCGACTCTATCGTTTCTAAAGTCGGAGGCGCGACTCCTCGACGATAGTCATGACTCCGACTTTTGGCGACTTAGTAGTGCAACACTAGTTGTCGGGGAGTTGTAACCTGCATGAACGGGGCTATACAGTATGTCAAGATGGGGGATAGTAATGAAGTTAACTTGTCATGATGACAAAGTAGTAACAAAAATAAATAAATGTGCAATAATGCTACTATAAAATTAATTTACAAACTTCTGACTCATCTATCAATTTATTTATCCTCATTACCTCGTCCCTCAGATAGGAAATAAAGCCACAGGTCCTACCTTACTTGATATAGAAACACTTTATTGGATAGAGAAGGGTGAAAATATAGTGATGTGGTCACCCATGGACATGGTATGGACATCTACAGATGACAGTGACATACTTTGATTTTCTTGCCCCAGTCATCGATCATTAATCGTAGCAAATCATAAATGATAACATAGTCATAAACACAAGTCTCCTGGGGGATCACTCGCTGATTTAAAGCCACTCGCTAAGATTTACCACAGTTAACAAAAATATGAGCGACATAATCCTTCACGTGTCTTTAATAAGGTCTAAAAAATGAAGCCCTGAAAAAATGTATTTTCAAACGATGATTTAGTGAATTTAAAAAAATAAAAATCTACAAGCATTCAAATTGACCGAATTCACCTGCCCATTTCCTCCTATAGACTTACTGTCTGCAGATCTAGGCTATTTTCTCATCCACCGGAGAAGAAATTGTTTATTCATGCATACCTTGCCATTGGCAGCATAACTTTCCAAACTTTTGTGTTCCAGGGTGTTTATTTGATGACATTAATGGTACCCCAGGGTACCAACTAGAAATCCGCCACTTTGTTGATTATTTTTTTTTAGCACTGTACCCTGGGTAACAAAATTATGGAAAAAGTTATGTAATAAGTGTGAAAATATCAAATTTAGCTTTGTTTTTCCCCATTTTTGGTAAGTTTATGCCTTTTTGTTGTGCACTTGTGCAGGTTCTACATCAAAACCACTGATTTCAGCGATCATAACTGAAGAAAATAAATTTTTCGGAAAAAAGAGGGCGCTGCACAACGCAGTTCACCGGGGTACAACGGTATCCCGGGGTAGCGCGTGGTGCATCATTTGTCCATTTGAACATTACTATGTAGCTCAGATATCAAAGTTCAACAATTTTTTTTAAATTGAAGCTCCACAATGTTAGGCTATCACTTTGCTCACAAAAGCACCTCAAAATTGTATTCTTTCTGATCTCTGGTACCAATTTCATCATAAATGCCATACATTGTAAATAGTATGAGATGAAACTTAATTTACAAAAAAATACACCTTTTCCTAAAAAAAAAAAATCAAATGTTGACAGAAAAATATCCTTTTCTGCTTAACACTATTGAAAATTAGACTGAAAAAAACACCTTTGTGAAACAAGTTGAAAGTAAGACTGAAAGGTTTACAGCTCATTTTTAAAGAATGTCAAGGATATTTTTATCCTGGTTTGATTTTTCTTGTAATTTTCCTAATTATTGATAATTGTTCATGTACATTGTCTTATTGAATTCAATACATTAAAACATATGAAAGTAACACTTATTACTGGGTTCCCAGCATTTCAAGAAAACAAAATTCCCTGATATTTCCCCAATGAAGTCTCAAAATTCCATGATAATTATTTCAACTCACTTCCAGTTTCACATGTTTTCTATGTTGTTGCAGTGAACTATTTGCAGTATAAAATATAAAAAACATAGCCAGTCATCCAATGGATGTTGTTTTGATATGCAACAAAATATAACAGAGTCTGACTGACTACTTTCGATTTTAGGGCCAATCAAAATTCCCTGACTTTTCCCTGACTGGAAAAAAGTAAAATACTTTTCCCTGATTTCCCTGATGGGCTGGGAACCCTGTATTATTATTATTATTATTATTATCATTATTATTATTATTATTATTATTAATATCAACATTATTTTTATTCTTATCATATATTCATTTACCATATTGATGCCATCGCTGTCGAATGGATTCCACTCCACATTAGCAGGATAGTGACAGAGGACTTTACTCCTATAGCTTCTCTGAAGAGGATGGATGTGACAGCTTTCTCCTGTGAAAAAAGAAGAACAAAACACACAAATTTATGATTTGGGGAGTCAATATTGTACAAAAAAAATGGTAAAACATTTGAACACGAGAGGGAAGGGGGCACAATGCTCATCTGAGGTCACACAACCTCTCTGTGGTGTCTACACAGATTAGACATATCTGTTGGCCTTTAGAGCCCAATCTAGGCATCAATGGCCACATAAACCAATTGAAAAATCTCTGCACTTTCTTGCTGTGGGAATGATTCTGCAAAATTTGGCTAAAATCTAAATATTTGTTTTCATCTTTTTTTAAAAGAGGTTTAAAGTGTTCTGTGTGCTCACATAATAATAACAATAAATAATAATAATAATAATAATGATACATGATACATATGATTTGTATTGTGCCAAATCCACTCAATAGAATGCTCTATGCGCATGTATAAGAAAAGGTAACAGTGAGAGTAGGGAGTAAAAATATAAACAACGAATGAAGAATTAATAGGAAGCATTGAACGGGTGAGTTTTTAGACTGCTTTTAAATGAATCCAGAGAGTTGCAACTTCTGATAACTATCGGTAGATTATTCCATAGATTAGGGCCAGCATGAGCAAAAGCTTGTTCCCCCCCCCCCCAAAAAAAAGGTTTTTGCAGATTTCGGAACAATAAGGGAACCAGAGTTGGAAGAACGTACAGGTCTGACAGGAGTGTACATATGATTAAACTAACATTGTAATGAGGAGCAGAACCACTGACACAATAGAAAACAAGAAGTAAAATTTGAAAATCATGCGATCTCTGACATTCAACAAGTGCAGTGATTTTAGAGTGGGGGTGATATGAGTTTGGTTTTTAGACAGGGTGACAATGCGCACAGCAGCGTTTTGAAGCTTTTGAAGTTTTGACAGCTGGGTTTGTGGTACATTAAATAGAACTGCATTCCCAAAATCAAGCCGAGGAGAAATCAGGCTGTGTACTAATTTTTCTGTAGCCGTTTTGGTTAGGTATTTTCTAACGAACCCAATATTACGCAGTTGGTACCTCACTGATTTACAAATACTTGAAATTTGATGAGATAATAACAAATATAATTATAATTTATAATTATACTTTGTGGTGATATACTCTAGTGTTGCACGACTAAGTCGCGAAAAGTCGTAGTCGCGACTGCCTACACAGAGTCGCGACTCCGACTATTGGAACGCAATAGTCGACTTTTTATCACACGTTAATTTGTATTAAAAACTGAGTCAAAAGACGTAAAAATTGAACAGAACTACCAATCATTTATCTACATGTACCATTTTGAGGCAGAAATGAATCCCTTATCTCTCTTCGATCCCAAATCAAACAGAACTGCCAAAATGTACTTGGATCAGCCTATAATCGTGCAATGCTATCATACATGTGTTGCCGTATACATTCTACTCCGACTGCGACGCCCATGCACCCCACACCACCAATCTTGAACACATTAAAGACGTTGAACACCGATAGTCGACTAATAGTCGGAGTCGCGACTATTGGTGGGCGACTAGTCGACTCTCTAAAATGCTGAAGTCGTGCAACACTAACTCTAGTACCAATGTCAAACATTCATTCATAAAAACAGTGATTTTAAAAATTTCATGATTTTTCAAGATCAATTCACACTCCACTCTCCTTGTGAACATGGATGTGCACATACATGTACATGTAGTACAAAACCTACTTGTATACACATGTATACGCGTTTACTTCTCTGTGAATGTGCTAAGACGCACTATAAGGTTGACTTTTAATGTTATTTAACATTTCCTGTGGCTGACAGTGAGTCAAGATGTAGAGTGTAGGCATTTTAAAATCAGTATGTACATGTACATGTACATGTACATTGTACATGTAGCATGTTTGTATATTAGAGGCTGGTACATGACAATGTATGTATGGACCGGTCAGATAGGCAGCAATTAAAGATCATGTTCTAGATTCGAGCAACCAAAAATGAGCTAATCAAAGTAACAAGTTCAAAACCATAACATCTACTGCTCACAAGCCATCGGGAAGATAAGAAGACTCTTTTATATTTCACTTGAATTTTTAACTGTGACATGCACAACTTGTAACTGTCTTTGCAAAGATTAGAAAACTGGCTCTTTATTAAATGTTGACCTATTTTTCCAGTACCAGACAAGGTCCATGAAAGTCACAAAAATTGTAAAACCACGAATACGTTCAGGGCCAGAAAACATGGATTATTTCAGAAAAAATAAATAAATAGAAAAATATAGGGTATATTATGCATATTACATGTATCACTATCAATCACTCAATCACAAGTTACTGTGAAGAAACTCTAAGCACTAACAGATTGCTCCATGACTACATTACAGACCTTCAACCATCTGAATCTGTTGTCATGGTTACCATGTGTAAATTCATCACCTGGCCGGGAAGCTTACAGTGGCATTATCACACAAAATACAAGGTCATGGTCACTTTCAAGAACACTCTGAGCCTTTCTAGACACTTCAAATAGGATGAAATTGTAGCCTTTCAAATCCTCTTTGATTAAAGTACAAAGAATACAAGCCTGGGTGCAAAGAGAACTTGGCGAAGGTAGCATACAGTAAGTACAGTACGGCTGCTGATGACTGTGCAATTGATTTTTTTTTTGGGGGGGGGGGGTGTCAGGTGTGGGAGGGGTTTTCAAGTCCTTGGACAAAAAGAAGACATATTTTTCAGCGACTAATCATGTTTTGACTGTAAGTTATTGACTGTATGTACACATGCTGTGTGTGCTGAAAATCATCAAGTGCTGATGCAATCAGAATGTAATGTTTACAAACAATGGTTTCTAATGCTAAACCATCAACCCCCCCCCCAAAAAAAAAAAAAAAAAATTAAGAATCCACTACTCAGTAGGTATCAAGTTACGATAAGGAGGTTCTTGCATATCCAGTGTCAGTATCAACTGGTGATTTTCTCTGCCCACTATACCTGTTAAAGGCAGCATTGCATGAGTGACTATCAAGAGACCCTGCGAGTTATGATGCGTAACTAGAATCGATGACTATTGTTGTATTTTTTCTTTTTCGCTTTGTTCAAGGATGAAGTCTATGTGCTGTGAATTGAATTAGTTTTGCATGTTTATTTGGTGATACTTCATTTGAGGGGTAATTTACGTTTGATCTTTAACTCGCTCAGAAACCTGCAAAATTTTAATTGGGCGCAAGCAGCAAGTGTAATGTGTACGTCGTGATTTAAGACTTGCGAATTGTATTAATGAGAAATCGAAAGGGTACCACAATGTATTTGTAGTGTCTTTGATTCAAAATGAGGAAGTAGAATTATTTGCTGTCCTTGAAAAAAGGAAGTGGGATATGAAGCAAGCCAATTTACTGTAATACTGATCAATTAGACACTATCCGATGATTGTTGACATTCGGTCGACCTATTCCAGGCAGGTATGGCTGACAGGTGTATCAATGGGGGGGGGTGGGATGAGATGATTTGGACGTGAGAGAAGAGGAGAAGTTTTGTAGAGGGAATGTGTATGAATTATGGATGAAAGAGGATATTATTTGGTTCGTGTGATAGCTGATGGGACGTTCGGGAAGATCATAGACTCAGGTTAGGCGCAGAGGCACCTTATATGCGAACGGTGACGTTTCAATATGTTTGAGTATGGCATATTACTCAGGTAATCATGAATTTATTAACGGCCACCGACTGAGTCCTGGATATTGGCTGATTGGTGTGAGGCAAGGTATGACTGATTGTAATGGGGTCAGGGTCATCGTCGGAGGGTATTTCGATCTCCGAAACAAAAATTTAGGTGGTGTCGAATGATCTTTTTTCGAGCAGTGTGATAGGAGAGAGTATAATGCAAAGATGATGAATTAATTGTAATGATATGCAGGTGTATACATGTTCTCGTCAGTATGGATATATGCAGATTTTTTATCGGTTGTATGCTTGGGAGTTGTTTCTGTGGGTTTGAATTTTTTATCAAATTCATGTAGGCTGTAATTTGTTATCATGGCCTGTGTACATGTAGTTATACCGGTTGGCAATACATTTTGGCTGGGTGACTATTGGGAGGGTGGCCAAAGTTCCAAAATTTGTTGCCTGAATGGATTTTTATTGCCTTTATGGCGTGACGAAATTGCACACAGCGTGTATGGGAAATGGAGGTTCTTGATGATTTTAACATTTTATAATTAGATATTTATGTAATGTTAGGGTTCATTTTTAGGCTCAAGACAGCAACAATGGAAATTCATGTACCGTTCAAGTTTTTTAAAGGGAAGTATTGGTTATCAGTGTTTTACGCTTAAGGATGCTATTATGTAAAGCTACATGTTTAGTGGAATGTGAAATTTGGGTCGCCCCAATTTCTATTATATATCCACAAAAATTAAAAGATTTAGGATGTCTTGGGTGATATGACTTTGGTCATAAAGCTTTAAAAAAAACAAAGGACAAACTATTAACTTGTTGCTTCAGATATTTCTTTCTGTAGGGTGTTTGGGGGGTATTTTAGAAAAAAGGGCATGTTCTCTCCATTCTTGGCTGAGTGGAATTTTAAGATTGACAAGGAGGAATGCATGTTATTGTATTGTTGGAGATTTTTGAAGTGTTTTTAATGTATATTTAATTAATATTGCGTATAATAGTTTAATAACTGATAATGAGGTGGAAACAGAATCTTTTATGATTCTTTGTTTGAGTGTTGATATCTGCCATTTCTTACACTTCGAGGAAAGTAAATACCGTATTTTAGATGAATGTCTCCTACTGGCAAGTTATGCAAGAGCTATTGTACAGTAACGCATAGGTTAAATATTGTGTGGGAAGTGCAATATTTGATGAATATGATATTTCAAGTTTGTGGACATACCCTAAATTATACTGATGTAATATGTAGTCATGTTAATGTTAAGTAGTAACTTGGCATGAAATGTGAGAATAATGAGGAGTTTTTGTATCATTCACGATAGAGAATGTTTGAGTATCGTTTTGAAATTCTGGAGGAAAAACAGTGTGAGTGATGTGTCTCATGTTGTCAGTTTCAATGATAATGATATGACAGGTGATTTTGAATAAAGCTGAGTTTTGCAGATGCATTTCTAAATGTAATCTCCCCTGTATAATTATAGAAAAGAAAAGATAAATATCGAATGTTTAGGAATTTTTGAGTGCCAGATGTCCCCCTTTGTCATTGGTAGTTCGTCTTGTCTCAGAAGTGACAGGAATGTTACGATTGTGACGTCGACTTGGTTATAGTGCTTGGGGTATGGGACGTCGGTGGGTGGTGATTTTGATGAAGGGGGGAGATCGATAGAGTGCTTCTACATCTAAGCGTGGAGGAATCGTGGATGGGCGGATAAGAATGTGAAAAATGGTGGGGAGTGGGATGAAAGAATGCAAAAAAAATGTTTCTTGTGTATTATTTTGCATAAAGTCATGAGACAAAAGTATTATTTCCAACCCCTTTCCATGTTTAATGGTAGGGGGTGTCATGGAGTTGAGAGGCTGAATGCATGGTGATGCAGTAATTTTGTATATTGATTGATTATCTGATATTTTGATTTTAATTCCCCCGTTTTTTTTGTGGGGGGGGGGGGTTATGATGTGAGATTAAGTTAAGATTTGCAAAAATGCATTCTATAAAGCACTCTATAAGGTTACGATAAGTGAGAATAGTGTTTAGTGGGTAATGATTTTTTTGGCTGTAATGGATTGTGTGGAAAATTTCTTAATGTGATCTTTTGTGGTTGTTTGATCAATTGCAATGAGAACAAAGTATTTTATTCGACTTGATGGCCAGTACAATTTGAAAAAAAAATGCTGCGGTATGAGATGCCAATGCTAATGCTTAATGATTTTTAAATCGGGTTTATGATTGAGGCAGTGGGACAGTTAGCACAATGGATTTCTTTTGAAAGTGACTTTATTCCACCGTATTGTAATATCTATGATGCCGCGGAGGACGATATCGGGAATGCTCTTGCTTATGCAGGTGGTGATTATTTAATTTGTTTTAATTAATATTCAGGCAGTTGTTGTGTTATAGTTGGAAGCTGTTTGAATCAATAAAGAGTTATTTGAAGCTATGTTGTTATTTGAAAACTGTGATTAGTTAAGTGTGAAAGCCAAGTTCATTGAAGTGTTTTTGACGCTAATTTTCATGCATTCTATATTCTCATTGTGCAGTTATTCATAGCCCCGCCACCCTTTCTAGCGGTGCGGTATTTGGAAGATGTAGCAATACTGTTTATTATCGGTTACTGTGAATGATGATGTGTTGGATTTTTGTAGTTCGTAGTTATGTAATTGTTGCTGCTTGTAGGCGTCATTTGGAATGTAATAGGAGGGATTAGCTTGTGAGAGGACATGGCATTTTGTATGCTCATGTTTTTATGTGTAAATGTTAAATTTCGTTTTGATATTTCATGTAGTTTAGACATAAGTTAGTCTTTTGTGCTTTTGTATTTTACTGGAGATTGTGAAGATAAGATTGAACTTGATTGAAGATGTAGTAAATATGTCGTAAAGATTTGTTAAACATGAGTTCGAGTTACTGGCTAGAGGCAATTTAGAGTGGAGTCGAAGATGATGATAAATATCATTGATAATCCTGAATTAAAGTTAAGTATGACATGATTATGGCATTAATGCTCACACAATGAGTTGAATATATCAAACTTGACGAGCTAGAGTGGTGCAGTGAAGGATTTGTTCTATTTATTTGTTTACTTCAATCAAGCTGAACATACTAGTATATTAATTTTATCAGGGCGGGATAAAGGACGATAGAGAGCAACGAGTTTTGCGAAGAGTGACGATTGTTACTTGAGTTATTCTAGAAATAAGTCGCGTTTGATACAGTTTAGATGAAATGGTGAATGCGTGTTTATTTGATTTAGAGTATTTTCGCCAGTTGAGATAGGCGATCATGTATTATGCTTTAAATTTTCAGCGATTTATGAGATAAATCATGGATGGTTGATTAATTGGCAGAAACGATCATTTTTGATATCAGTTGCTTCAACTTATGTGAAAGAATGGTCTAAATATTAGGTGGAGAGAGAGTTGAAAGCAAGAAAAAGCTTCGTTTTGTATTGCTGACAGCAAATCCGGACAGTATGTAAGAAATAATATTTGGGACTATGTTTGACACTGTATCAACTGATGATCAGTCGATTTCACTGGGAGTATGTCAGCGTTATAGATTGAAGGGTGATCTTCACTATTTATGCAAATGTAATTTGTTCAGCCTGACTAATGAATGTGAATTTTGATGAAAATATTACGATCATCAACAGTGTGTACTCCCTTAGAACAATACTTGTCTTTATAGGAAAGTATTTACATTCGCTGATAGACTTATTATTTGGCTGAATTCAGAAATAAAAATACAAGAAGAATATATGATTGGATGTGTGGGCAGAGGTATTTTCGATAGATTGGTATTAATTAGAATTGTCTTAGATAAGTAATAGGTCTAACTGGATATATGAAAGTTGTTGGGAGTGAATATATGTGGGGTAAGGTGCAGAAAAGGGCACGACAAGTTTGTATTGAAAGACGGGGGTGGCTGGTTAAGTAAGACTTAGTAGAAATTGACTTTCTGATATTAGGTGAACGATGCAATTAAATTTGAGCAAATAATATGAAGGACTGTAGATTTGGCGGATCACATAAACAACCAGACGAGAGCGACGAAAAAGCACATAACATAGACATTCGGCACAACACAACGTCACCACGCATTGTTAAGCAGAAATTAAGAAGTAGAATGTTTTCATGTTGTTTAGCAGTAGAAACAGGATAAATATGTCTGATATGTAATGTTGTGATTATTGGCAGAAAAATATCAGGCCAATAGTGTCTGGGCTGGGTGGGAGTGGAGGGGGGGGCAATACTGCTGCCGTCCGTTTCTAGTGCTAAGAAGAGGCAGAAAATGAATAGGTAGTTGTAGTGTGACTGTTGAGTCCAGATCCCGGTCTAATTTTGTGATGTAGGATATAGCGTGAGTCCTATGGTAAATAATGTAAGGTTAATTAATGGAACGACAGATCTGAACTGTGTGGTGCCTGAAACTCGCAGTGTGACGATTTTTTTTTACTTCAGGAAAAAGTGTTTGCAGTTTAATGTAAAGCGAATACCCCGCCCCTGCCGCTAGTTTATTTGAATACTGATTGGTGCTATGGTAGAGTGAAAGGAGGAAGTAAAAAGGGTATCTGTCGGCTGAGAGGCAATATTAATGTAATTCATGCTGTTTGATGATCAAGTCGACCAAGGTCTGATACATGTAGTACAATGAATTTTGGAAGCAATGAAAAATGTGTGTCTAGTACACGTATTAGGGAAAGTGATTTTCAGGTTCAAGATAGGCTTTTCGTTTCTCAAAATTGGTAAGATACTGTTACAACTTGTTGAATTGGAAATTGTTTACCGTAGATTGTATAGGATGAAAAAATGGAAATGTAGTTACGTAAATTGAGACATTTTCTTGCGTGTTTTTATTTATTTTTTTTATTAATTGAAGGGTTGCATATATAAGATAATTGATGGTCCCATGGGGCCTGAAATTAAAATACATTTGAAATTTCAAGATATAATTATATGAATAAATACAACAATGATAAATGAGATATTCAATTAGTAATATAGCGTGTATTAAGTATAATGAAATTATATGATTCTATAAAGTATAAAATTGACAGATGAAGTAATTAATGAAATTAGAGTATTTATGGGAAATTTGGATCTGGTTCAACGATGCCCTAGGATAAAGGGTGTGATACTTCTTGCACGATTAAGAAGATTAGATGTTAAAGTGGCCTTAAGTATTTAAGATGATTTGTCTGTATCAGTTGGTAATTGTTCAGAAGTGACTCGAGTTAAGATTTTAACTTTTAGTAATGTTCATGGCAAATGTGATTGGACTTAGACGATGGGTATATTTACATTGTGTAGTTTGATCTGTCTTAAACATTGAGTAAGAATAAGTGATGAACTATGGCATGAACTAAACAAATGATAAACATTTAAATATGATAAGTCTTTTTAAAAGGATCCATTCAATCTTTTAAAAGTTCTTAGAGGGTGTATACATTAATTAGAAATCATACTTGAGCCTTTGTTGTAGGTTGTTAATGTTCGTAGCTATTACTTTGATAAATATATTGCCAATTAAAAGTAATCATTTGTGACTGTATTAAACATGTATATAAAATTTATGTTGTCTTTCATACCATATGTTTTTCTAAGCTGGCAAGACGGCAAAAATTTGCTTAAAACATGTTAGTGATTGATGCATGAGAGATTTTCATCCATGATAACTAACACTTGATAGCTATTACAAGTTTATAAATCGTATAATTAATTAAACAAGTCTATGATGCTTTACTAGAAGTGATTGTTTGATATTCTTATTATTATGAATACGTTTTTATTGATGATTAAGGAGGCTGAAGGCTTATTACTTTTGAGTCCATAGCTAGAGATGACTTATTTTTGAGTTTGTTTCTATTCCAAAAGAAGACACAAAACTGTAAGTAGTATACTGCATACATACTACGTTCATCTCTCATTAATTATTATAGAATAAAAAAGAGAGGCACAAATGAGATCTTGAGATCCCCTAGGACAGATGAGGTTTTGGATTTATCCTTTATTTCAACAGTTGTTGTTTAATTATTGAAATAAAGTAACATAAGCATAACTATATATTTCTATTTTTGCTTTGGCAAATATATAAAGTCGTGTATCAAAAGCACGGTCCTTAGTTATAAGAGGGGTACATAGTTTAATGCACGATAGCCTCATGGTTGTAAGCACGAGTGCGGGCGGTTGAATGCCTGGGCGAAGCATATTGTGCTGAGACTTAAAATATTTAATAGCGGATAAGTTGCTGTTGTGAAGCATTTTTCAAGTTTGTGCTTAAGGATCTGAGAAGGATGGAGATGGGAAGTTACTATAGTAGTTACTTTTCCTTTCTTGAACCAAGGAAATTCTAGGGGATAGATCGTTTGATAACACGGAGTTTGAATGAAGATATTTATAAGTCGAGTCAGCATGATGAAATAAACTGGATTTGATAGTTTAAAAATTTACGAGTGATCGCATAATCGCTGTAGGTTTATTTTCTCAAATTTAGAAATGAAGGTAGTTTACTTTGTCCAGGATTAATTTCAATTTTTGTGTTACTAATTAAGAATCATCATTCGTATATGTAAGTGTTAACCATGGCAGTTGATGGTCAATGTTGACAGTTTTGTTTTTGTGTAACTTTTTCTAATTTTTGTTCTGATTTGTGTTGTTGTCTTTCAAAAAAGTAAAATTGAAGAAGAGGTTTTGATGATTCGTTGAAACAGTTTGATATCTCAAGGGGATCGTAGGATAGCTATGCGATGGGGTGGGTCGGTCGCAAGTTTGGAAAAATGTTTTTTAGTCTTTTCATCGCGATTTTGATTCTGATTGTTTCTATGATGGGTAGGTGGGGATTTAACTTAAGAATGGTGAAATTCATATATAATTTTTAAGTTTATGCCAATTTATTCGAGAATACTAATGTTCTCTCTAGTTCATTTATCACGATTTTGATTTGATTTGTTTTAAGTTGGGTAGGAGCTGAGTTTATGAACTTAAATTTGTAACAGAATTGTTGAAATTATATGCCATTGATTAAGTATAGGTAATTATGAGAATTTAGATTCAAAATAGTAGACAAAAAATTGATATCTTCCCACATTGTCTTGCAATGATTATTTCATTTTCTGTTTGTTTGATCTGATAAGGCTAGGTGGGGTTAAAACTTCTGGCAACTAAATTTTGAAATGGTAGTAATCATTAAAAGTTATGCTGCAAATTTATAATTAATTTGCTCGATTGTATTCTAGCAAATTTTTTGTCAAATTTGTATCCATCATTCCTAACAATCAGAATCTTGCTGCATTCTGTCTCTCTCCCTTCGGATTCCAATCGTTACTTGACTGGTTCACTATGTTGAATGTATGATACCTTTACAAATTTTATAGTGGATAGGCGGATTTGAAGCATGAATATGTTTAGTATAGCGTTAGCACCACATCTAAACAGTGTTGTGGCTAGGAGTATGTCTCACCAGCAGGAGGCATCCTATGAACAATTTGAAAGCTAATAATGTTGAGTATAAAGCTGGCACATTACTTCAAATCTAATTAATGTGTGAGCAGAAATCTTATCATTTAAAAAGTTGCAAAAGAACATTTGCAGATCTGACAAGTATGTGACAGTGTTCTTTGATCTTGCGTAGAAGATCTAAATACTTACGACCCGCAGACTATTGTATAAAACACTTGATGGAGTTTGGTACAGATTCATTGAGTAGCGTGAGCTAGTGAAGATAGGGAGTGCGTCATCAATACAACTTTGCTATTATTCCAATTTATTCCTCAAAATGTGAATTACGTATACGAGATTTAGAATCTCTAGTGCTTAAACAAAAGAGTTAACAATTCTGCAATGTTTCATGCAAATTTATTCAAAATCAAAATATTAAATTTAAAGAAAATGCTTCTTCTCATTATCTTTCAAGCAGCTACGTTATGTGATGTTAGGGATAGATGCTGGAAAGGTCTCTGCATTGAATTTTCAGTATTTTAAAGCAGCTTGATTGGATATCGTTTTAAACTGGGCAATTTTTTGTCATGCTTATTTTGTAGCGCCTTGTATTGGATAGGCCTGTTTTTTTAAGGCGATATATATAAAAATGGGAGGAATATCTCTAATGTGTAATTTTTGTATTGAACTGGTTGAAGTTTTTTATGTTCTCTCCTTAAGTCAGAGAGTAAGTAGGAGGGGGGGAGGGATAAATAAAGAATCGATGGGGGAAGGGGGGAAGTTAAAGATGAGGGGGAAGAAGGGGGAAAGGGAGAGGGGGTGAACTAGGGGGGAAAATAAAACGGGGAAGAGGGTTGAGGGGGGAATAAGAAGTAGGAGAAAGAGGATGATTAGACGAGGGAGAGGGATAACTAAGGGGAGGGAAATAACTTTAAAATCTGGGTAAGAGATAAAAGCTTGAGTAACAAAACAAAAATTGTTAGCCAGATATTTTAAAGCTGTTAGTACCATAATTAGATTTATGGTATATTATGTCGAAATTTATTTGACCAGAAATACAGAAAATTTTATTTCAGTCTTATTCATATCAGTACTTATTAATTTGTTCAGC
Source organism: Eucidaris tribuloides (assembly GCA_001188425.1). Taxonomy (NCBI): domain Eukaryota; kingdom Metazoa; phylum Echinodermata; class Echinoidea; order Cidaroida; family Cidaridae; genus Eucidaris; species Eucidaris tribuloides. The sequence continues at coordinate 18,363 of JZLH01S0010716.1, forward strand.
ATTGCAAATTGTGGCTTTTTCCAACTAACACAATCAGTATGGAGGCCCGGAAAGGGATCGGGAAAATAGTGATTGCAATCATATTATTTCGATGATATGTATTATTATTATTGTGTTTAATTTATCATTTTAATTTTTTTTCATGTCCTTCCAGGGCAATGATACTAATATTTTTTCATCCAATTTTTTTATTCATGTTCTTTCGGGCAAGTAATTTTAATCTTTTCCACAGTATAAATTGTACCACATGAAATTTCGGATATAGAATGTTGCGAGATGATCTCGGATGACGTACGTCATTATGTGTTTTTCATAGTCCAGTTTGAAATTGTGATTCCAGAATTGTCGTGTCCGTTTTCGTGTATGCGAGTAAACTGTAATTACCCACTATCGGTATAGAGTGGTGGTGTAGAGAAAAATATATGCAAGTAGTATTGAAAATCACTACGCATGCTGTAATGTCTGAGATAATGTTAACAGGTGGAAATAAGTCCGCAGGGGGGGGGGTAGCAATGTATAAACAAATACATAGGTGATACGAACATGCGCGTGGTAAAAAACAGTAAAAAGGTGGTTTTTCACGGTCGGAGAATAGATAAGATAATAAAATAATATTAACAAAGAGATAAAGAACTCAGTAAATTCCGAACGAGGAGAGCCGCGAATGTTGACGTACAATGTCGCTGAAAAAAGGTATACAAATGTCAAATCAGAAAAGAAGGTAAATTTTTACAAGAAACTTGTAAAGATTATTTGTGTATTTGTGTCAGAAATTAATGATAATATTATACACGTGTTATAAGTGTTTTCAGGTGTCATATTGCAATGCTGGTGTACACTTGTAATGAGAGTGGTAGTATTTCCCACCCCCCCCCCCGGGAATTATTAGATATTACAAAAGACAGATGCAGGAAAACAATTGTACCTCTCCCCTCTCTGAAATGGTTTTTCGTTAGGCACAATGCTTATGATACTCCATATGCTAGAAAGAGAATGAGGGAAAAGCAATGAGGCCAAGTAAAAATAATATATGTTATTATCGTGAGTTTGGTTTGGGAAAAAAAAATTTGCAAAAAAAAAGAGGGCTTTATTATTGTTTATTTTTATTTTTATCAAAGAGGCGATCTTGAAATTTTTCTGATATTTCCATGGTAAGTTCAGAATCAAGAATCATCTAAACCTAATGAAGCGTTGTAGTAAGTGACATTAGATACAATGTTTTATATAGCATAGAAAATGTAAAAAAAAGAAAAGAAAAAAGGAGCATGTCATAATCAACACAGGGCTACTACCCTTCAAAGAAAGGGGATGACAACTATGGTATAACACAGACAAGACATTTCCTAGTAAGAACCTACTGCAGAAATAAGGTAGTGAATCGAGTCTGGACATTGCATGCAATACCATATCTGGACAATACACTGAGTAGAAAAGAAAAACAGGGGCAAAGGTGCAATCAGTCATCTGGATTGTATAGAAGAAAGAACAGAGCTCTCCAAGTCTATGGACACAGGATGATAACGCTTGACAAGCACTTGTAATTGACAGGCCATTCAAAGCCCAAGCAAGGCATAGTAACATCTGGGTTGGTAGTGGAAGAGTGTTGTGTATGTCATAGCGAGATATCCAATAATTTTGGACATTGTATTCTTTTTTAACTTTCTTTCTTATCATAAGTCTTGTTGAAAATATTAAAAAATAAAAATAATTCAAGTGGCACCAAATATGATGCGGGCGAAGACGAAAGCATCGTGTTTTTTTGTAGCTTGGGCCTGATAGAAATAAGTTAAAATAGATATCATCTGATGAAAGAATTTGTTGAGATGATCATGTAGATAAGTTGAATTCATTGTAGAGATAATGGTTGTATGCAGAAAGTTATATATTTGTTTTTATTAATCATGACATGTAATAAGTAATTTTTGTAAATATATAATTTAGCGTAGTCAATTTTTGATGAGACGTAGCAACTAAAGAGAAAAATTAAAAGTATATGAGAAATGTAAAGAAATATATATTAAAGTTTGTTCAAAGGTACGTCAAACAGCTTAAGCCCTTAAATTCATTTATAAGTGTGTAATCAGCGTGTAATTGGATCTTTGTATCATGAATCTCATTTTAGCTCATGACGCAAGGCTCAAAGTGAGATATTGCGATCGTTTTGTCGTCGATCGTACGTTGTTAATCGTAAGATGTGAAGTCGTGCACGTTACGTCGTGGAACGTAGCGATCGGTATGACGTCGGCGTCGTGCGTGGAGTGGTCGTGACTTTTAGACATTGTTTCTAAGCTTATATTCTGATCAAATTGACATGATGGATTTGAAACTTTGGCAGGAATGAATCTTTAGGGTAGGAGGGATTCAGGTCCTAACTGGTACTGGCCGAAGGGCAGACGACAGGGACAAAGAAAGAGATAGTTTTTCAAACTTCTTCTTTTCTAAGTTACAGAAGTAGTTTGAGTTAAGGAGGTCACAATTGTGTGGGAGATCTTATATATTGGATTATGTTCGTTGAGTATGAAGCAAGGGTGCGATATGGACTCTAAGAGGGACAAACGTTTGGTAGGCCTATAAGGAAGTTAATTGACATTAACTATTAGTAGGATTTAGAACAAACTTGGTTGGGAAGTGATGCTCAGGGGGGGAAAATTAAGGGTTCCTGGAGATGGTAAACCGGCCGACCTGGGGGCGCCATAGGGGCCGGCCGACATAAAGGACCATTCGACAAACAATGGTAGACTTTTATAACTAAAGAAAACAAGTATTTGTAACAAACTTGGTGGTAGATGTGTACGTGAAGCCATGAAATGTAATTTGGGGGGGTCAAGAAGGTCATAATGTATGGTCAAAGGTCAAATTAAACCAAGTTTCTTCCGTTGTTGGGTAGATTACTTTTTTCTCTCATTAAATCCAAAATATTTAGTTAAAGATACACTTTGGTGTAGTACCTCTATAATGTGCTGATTAAAATTTTCTCGATGAATAAAGCCGAGGAGATGTACCGTTAGTTCCAAGGGGGGAAAAAAAGTGTTGGTAGGACATAGGGTGCAACTGAGAGAAATTCAATTCACGATCGATGCGATTTAGACCAACTTGGTGGGAATGGCTCATAGGGGAGGGAGAAGTAGGTTTACTGGAAATGGTACAATACAGCACCCACGCTCCGCCCCCAGAGGGCTATAGGGCGGAGGCCATAGGGCCCAAACTGAGGTAATTTTACACAAGAAGCCCATTATGTAACCAACTTGAATGTAATCGTAACAGAGGGACATCAATGTTCTATTCGTGGTAAGAAGGTACATAAAGTGAAGGTAGTAGGTAAATGTTAAGATACTAGAGGTTTGCGCTATGTTTTATAAAAACGGATTTAGATGATAAATTTAGAATTGGAAAATCAAGTATGGCAAGGGGATGCAAAGTTTTTACAACTTAGGTGATTCTTATGGGATATGTTATGCTAGATATCAGGCTTCCAAGGGTCGCAAAGACATATGTAATAAACTGATGTTTTTTTCTATGGGTACTATAGAGAGTTTGCGAGATGAAGTGAGCGTCGTGCCGGGCCCGGGGACTGTTTAGTCATTTAAAGGTAAATGAATGAAATGGGGTAGTCTCAATTGGGGCTGAAATACTATATGAATCAAGTAAGCATTGCAGATTTTGTTGGAAAATCTGGTAGTCAAATAACGTTGACTATCCATTTAAAGATAACTACGTGTAATGGTCAATATCCCCTCATGGGCAGGCAACGCTGTTCTGAGTGTCTGTGTGGATCATATGGGCTATATTTAGAGTTGTTGCCCCGATAGAATTAATGTTTTTTTTTTCATGCTTGTTCTCGCTATAGTAAACAAATTAGAGACATTTGTAGCTGGGAGATACCACTCAGTTGGTGTATTGTTGGTATACTTTTACTCATTTGATTTCTTGAGGACTTTTCAAGTAATTACTAATTCATGTACGTTTAACTCGG
>JZLH01S0010717.1:0-11127 GCA_001188425.1 Eucidaris tribuloides
GTTCGATTCGGTTGAATTCACCCATACGGAATTGATTCGCTGGGAATGCTGTGCGTATTGGGAATTTTTCAATTCGTTCGCGGTACGCAATGCCAATTCGTCATAGTGTGACGAGGCCTTTAACGATTCATATTTAATCCACAAATGCTTAAAATTTAAATCTTTAAGATCTAAATTTAAATCTTTGACATTTAAATCTGAATCCAAAATCCACTGGTCCCTATTCACTGCCGATCAGGATTTATCTTAAATCCCTGTAATTAAGAGTGTAACATAATTTGTTTCAAAAAGCCTTGGGGCTGAAAAGCTAGGTTTCGTGAATATTTTGTACAGATGGAATTAAAACAGATTATACCCAGTAACGTTGCAAACTGAATTTGATTTTTTTTTCAAACATTAAACTAGTTTGACCGCCAAACCTGATTCGTATATAATCTAGTGAAAACTCAATACCTATACTTATCAAAGTTTACAAGGTCAAAAACCAACACCAATGCAGACGGACGATTGTTATGTAATCTCAGCTATGATTGGACTTTACAATATTCCAAATCATTAGTGAAAGCTACATCCTAGTAGTTCCTCACCCCTGCCTGAAACCTAGGCAACCGTTACAGAATACAACTTGACCAACGGCCCAATTTTAAATGATCTATCGTTTATGTTTTAAAAACTTTACAACGAATGAATCCCAAATTCATTTTGAACACTACATGTTATGTACCTATCTTTATTTAGATCAAATCTGAGGAAACAGGGGCCTGTGTTATAAAGATGTTCGTAAAGTTACGCATGACTTTACGAACGACTTGAGTATGGCAAGCCAAAATGTGATTCTCAAACTATTGAAATCACATCTGTTAATATGAAAACATAGACTAATATTCTTACTCTTAACAACCATTTAACATGCATTTCAATGCAAGCTTAATCTTTGGGCAATATCAAATAGACATTAATCATACATTCTTAAAATGACATGAAAACATTTTGTCATTTTACTTGGCACTTCATATTCGAGTCGTTCGCAAAGCTATACGTAACTTCACGAACAGTTTTATGAAAAATGTCCCTGGCCTAGTGTGCAAATCAAAAACACAGTATTTGAGCAGAATTCCCATTTACAAACGGAGATGCACATATTTGTTCAAATTAAAAGACAAAAACATATCTCTCAAATGACTCAACCAAATTTGTTCAAGCTTTCATTGTTGCATTTCTAAAAAAAAAATGTTCTTTACTCACTAAATTCAATTTAGTGAGTAAATCTTTAGTGAGTAAATTTAACGTGCCACAGAAATTACAGCCTGATGGGCATTACAAGTACCGTATTGTGTTTTGCATATCTGCGATTTTGGCAGAAAATTGTGTATTTGAACAATTGATTGAAAAAGCTGTAATGTTAAGGGCGGCAGCATGATTGGGAGAAATAAAAAATGCATTTAGAACAAAACTAGTTGAACGATATACCAGTCTATACACCAGCTGGAGTGTATCTCCTGGCTGGAAGGATTTGTCTCGAATTTGTTTACTTAAGGAGAATCCAGCATGAACATATCACTTCTTAATTTCTCTTGTGCCTCGAGAGAAATTAATCCCATTGAAATTCACACAACAAATTTGTCTGTCACAAGGCATACTGATGGTAGTACCTTTGAAATGAGTCAACTTTTGATTACAAAAAGTTTCACAGTAGAATCCTTACGTAGTTTACTTAATTTTATTACCCGAATCATATACCTCAAAGGTTAGTGACAAGATTGGGAACGAAAATGCCTCAAAAACCAAATCACCAAATCACCACCTGCAGTAGATCTTCCCGCTGGAAGGAGTTGTCTCTAATTTGTTTATTTAAGGAGAATCAAGCATGAACATACTAGTATTTTACTTTTATCATGCCCCGATAAATATGAAAGCCATAGAGAGATACACAACAGGTTTGCCTGCCACGAGGTATATTGACATTAGCTATTTTAGAATGAGTCAACGTTTGACTACAAGATTTTCACAGCAGAATCCTTGTATACTTGATTCTAGAATAGTTTCGGCTCAATTTGAGAAATGCCCCCATTCATGTCCTTTACTATCGTTATGTCGTAGATATATCTACATGTAATGAGGGCCCACGTTTTACGGAAATTCAGCGGAGACTCGGAGATACACGTATTATGTAATTTCCTACGTAACATCAATGCAATTCATTTCTCCTACCCAAATAATGTTGGTAGGCCCTATAGTATTTAATGTAAGTATCAAAGCGAGTATACCATATTACATATTACTTTTAAGTAAAGAACAAAAATGACCCCGCAAGTACAAATGGATTAAACAAGGGTGCCATTATGTTGTGGGCTGGAACCTGTCACAAAGAGCTGACTCTGCATTGAAACTTGTATTGTGAAGCTTCATCCCACTACAAGCTTTGTTGTGTACAAGCACACTAGAATAAACAAGTCGTAACAATGAGTTTTCGCAGAGAGAAGGCAATAGAGGGCAATTCTATCAATCCGTAAACAAAATGGGGGTAGTTCTGTTGAGTGGGAGCTGGTTTAGACCAGACTTTTCATCAAAAAAGACAGACAATAAGATTGTGTGGAGTACTGTATTCAGTTTTTCAATAGAACGGAATGAGTACATGTAATCACACAGATAACGACGTAATCCGATGTTGATTATTCCTTTTTTTTTTCGAGCTGGTGTGACGAATTTTGTCTCAAAAGTCAATCACTCCTACGTACTCTGGCTGTCACTGAGAGTACAGTTGAAATATACACTGTAATGTAGGCTAATATAAATCTTGTGTGTGGGGTTTTTAACTTAACCCAATCGTTATTTTCTTCCGAAATGGGACTAATTATTGATGTTCAGACAGTTCAGAGTCCGACATTTTAATTATTTTCTTCTTGTCGATCTAGTATGAATGCGCCTTCATATCAGTGTTTGTGTGTGTGTGTGTGTGTGTGTGTGTGTGTGGGGGGGGGGGGGTAAGGAATCCTCGCGGAATATATTAAAGATGGTAACTCTAGCTGAAACTCAGTTTGCAAATAATATTCGTCAACTCCATATTTAATAGATAGATAGATAGTTTAATCCAAGTACATGCTCTGTGGTGCTAAATCTGTGCGTCCTACTTTAGCTTTTCACACAGAAAATCGCAAATCCATAAAAAGTTACGAAATGATGTTTCTCATATATTGATACATATTTGAGGAATAACACTGCGTGAAATTTGTACCAAAAAAACTCACTTATATTATTTTTGAAGACGATTTTGTCAATGTGTTACTCGACTCGGTCGCGTAAAAACGGATTCCCAAATCTACGCACATGTGCATATTGGCTAGGAATCTTGCACGGAGCGGTGATTTGCGTGACGGCATCAACAGATTTCGAATTTCGGGAAACTGCGCGCATATTTTTCGAAACCAGCGACAAATAATGAATGCTCATTTTATTAACTATACGTTATTTGTACCAATTAAATGATGATTTGAGTGTGAATTTGTGGTTTTGCAGATTTAGGACCTGCGCAGATTTAGCGCACTTGATCATACTAGGAGGAATAATGTTTTCTTGCTCCTCAAATGGATATCTGCACAGTGATATAAACTTACCTTAAGTTTATGTTTCAACACACATCGCGTTATAGTCGAAAGTACGCACACTCATACGTGATCGGGTGCATTTGTACATGGAGGTACATGTATATACCTCCATGATTTTGTACCAGACGTACAACCGTAGCTGTTGCTAAACTTTCAAAAACTGTACAATCTTCAACATTTGATACTTAGGCCTATCTAACACAGTCCCAAAGGATTGGTACGAACCTATTGCGGTGTCAATGTACTTACTTGCATTCTGTTGTGCCGTCAGCAAATTCGGTGCCAAAATCACGCAAAACAGACCCAAAACAGATATATTCCAGTGTAGTTCCATATCGCCATGTACATGTACGTCCTTGTTCGCCCTCTTGCCGCACTACAGAATGCAGATAATGTGTGTTATTCCGCAGTAAGATCATAAGGTAGTGAAACTATTTCAGGTAGAAGAATAAAATTTTACGTAAAAAGTATGCAGCGGTTCGGAATCTATTGTCAAAGTTTTTCGTGCTCAATTTTGATATGACCTCGTTTGTAGCACAATACACAATGCGCCACAGAATTCACGCACACGAATAATTGAACTACTCTCTGGATTTGCCGTGATTTGTTTGTAACGTACAAGCCGTTATTTTCTGTTGACTCACGATATTCAGCTCTCGACCAACCAAGAACATACCGTCAACCCGAACCAACAAAAATCATTGAACCGTGCATTTATTTGACAAAAAAGACGGACGCAATACTTCGAGATTTCATTGAAAAATTAACATGCAGTACGGTGTGTTAAACTGAATTCTGTGAACTAGGGATGTTATGAATGATTTTGAGGGGTACCCCCAAATCGGATTATATTGTTTGATGACATCATAAAGTTGCAACATACTCATGTTTTCTCCTTACAAAAAATACTTTTATACAGTTAAGTATGTCTTGCTTTCGTGTTTATAAATAAACCCTTTTATTTTACTGAAATAAATTGTGAGTGCTCAGTTATCAACGTTTCTGATTATTTCTAATAAATTTGATGCCTTTGTAAACAGGGTTTTTAATATAACATTATTACGTGTATTGGGTGAAGTGATTTGAACAATTCTCTTCACTGCACTGTCGTTGAAGCTATTTTTATCATTCCTTCTCCTGTTATGCAGTCGGTCAGCCGGTAAATAAATCAGTCAGTCAGTCAATCAAATCGATCGATCAATCAATCACTCACTCACTCAACCAACCAACCAACCAACAAACAAACAAACAAACAAACCAATCAATCAATCAATCAATCAATCAATCAATCAATCAATCAATCAATCAATCAATCAATCAATCAATCAATCAATCAATCAATCAATCAATCAATCAATCAATCAATCTATCTATCTATCTATCTATCAATCAACAAATCAATCAATCGATTGATCAAAAATTAACAATAGATCATCAATGGCAAAAGTATAATTGGATGTTAAATAAGACGTATTCAAGTCAATAAATTCAATTCAATTAATTAATTAATTTTTCAATTTCAATTTATTTATTCAATTCATATAAATAACAATATATACAACAAACGAAATGTGAAGGGGAATTCACAAAGAAAGCGAGTTGCTTGATTGCACTGTGATCCCCCGAATGATATCGGATAAAACCAAAATAAAATACACAAAATTACAAAATAAATAATTCAATCAATAAATTTATCGCGTCAAACATCACGTTTCAAACCATTCGGAGAATCAATGTATATTGCAGCTTGATGTACGAATTGAAAAACCTTCACCAATAACTGTTGCTGGTAGCTAAAAAGTATGCAATCGTATGTCATGTAGCTTCAATGTCTCCATGATTTTGTTGGTTTACCTTGACAGTTAAGAACAAGTGATTATAGTTTCAAACAAAAGTGAATCTTCGAAATTTAAACAATAAACAATTACATCCTAACCGTGGTTTTGGTTTTGGTCTTTTATTTAATCAGAGACAATGTTCATGCAGATCCTTGATTGAACTTGAATGACGTCCATCAATCATAATACTTTTTTTTAAGCTGTGTAAATCTGCCGATGTGTTATTTGAAACCCTGGCCATTGAAGTTGCCATGACAACGGTAAAGTAACGTGGTGATGACAGTTCAAACTGTCAATCCATATTTACGCGTGAAGTATATTATTACCGGACTTTATATATACATGTACTGTCACGGTCTTTATATATTTTTTTCTGAAGTGATATTATTAACCAAAGAAGAAATTGAGTTGAAGCACATACATATGCAGGCCTATTCAGAGTAAGAGGAATTATCTTGAAGTGTTTACTTAAAGAAAAAACATCATTAATTTACCAGTATTGAATTAATCTCCAGGCTGAAAGAAATTGATCCCATAGAAATTTACGCACCAAATTTCACAGCAGAAACTTTAAACAATATAGTGCCTTGATTCTGGGAGCATTGTCACCAAAATTAAGAACTACTTCCAATTTTGCCACTTCCATATATTATCAACAGCAATTCAAGAAAGAAAAACTGCCTATGCCTCCATTTATAAAGGAAATTATATTGTTATTACCTAATTTTGAATAAAAACTTCATGAAAAACGAAGAAATTATGTAGGAGAAAAGGGAGAAGGACGGGTTTACGAAGAAAATTTTGAGAGAAAAAAGAGAAAAGCGAAAATAGAGAAATTGACGAATAGGAAAAGAAAATGAAAAATAGAAAATGGAGGAATTAGGTATACATGATTGAGAAGGAGATAAAGGATGAGGAAAAGGTGGAAGAACAAATGATAAAAATGTAAAAAGAAGACGGAGAAGAGGAAGAGAAGGATAGAGAGGAAGAGGAAGAAGAAAAAAAATGAAAAGAAGACGAGGATGATGAAGATTAAGGGTTGTTTACGCATCAATTAGGAACAGTTTCAATTTTCATTCATGCTCCCTTAAATTTTGATTTTTAATGTACTTTCATTATCAAATATTTTTTGTCTGTATTACTATATGTCCTGTATAGTGGCTCTGTTTTATTCACATTTTGTTTCAATAAGATGATAACGATAAAAGAGGAGTTAGCACAAATGAAAGCATAAATTACGTCTCTTGTCGTAAAAATCGACTGGCCGATAGTTGCTGAGGACTCCCCGGTTTCTATCAAAACAAAAATCCTAACAAACAAACAAACAAACAAAAAAATACCTGATAAAGGACCAAATCAACAAAGTGCAAGTCAAGGTGGTACTGTTGGGGTGGAATTCTTAGTTGTAATGACTCATATCTATAGTAAAATGCATTTAGCTGGAACTAACACTCCCGGCTAATACTTATCTGAATAGTAGCGGTCGTGCTGGTGGGTGAATATGATGTAACTGCGCTTCCTGTATACGTTTCCGTTAGAATAATGATATGTCATGCTTTGCCTAAAAATACCCTCGATTGTCATGCCCTGCTTGTTTTAAGCCCCTCTCCCTTAGGAGATTGTAAATTAATCTAAATATAAAAGAAAACTGAGACAAAATAAGATAGAAGAGAAAAACAAAATGCACTCATTTAAACATGTGTACAAACGGAAGGGAGCCCAATTGTGACGTAACGCCAATACAAGAATAATCACACTGTACAATGGTAAACAAATTAAGATTGGGCTATTGTCCTCAAGTAGCCTATATCTGGACCAGTTTGGCTCTATCTGTCCGGCTGGTCAAGGCCGCAAGGCAAGAACAGATACCCGAAAAATAACAAAGATACCCCAAAGAAATAAAGGTAATTTTTAGAACGATTATGGTTTGGAAAGGAATTTATTACGAAATGAATACAGTGTAAATATGTTGTGTATGATTTAATGGATTGTTTTAGATTTTTTTTTTTTTTTACAGATAATATTAAAAGTATATATCGTCGGTATAGAACCAGAAGGGCGTTAACGCATAACCGGTTGAGAACCAGAAGGGCGTTAGCACTGTAAAAAGTCAATGGCGTTAACGCCCTTCTAGTTGTCAATGTGTATTGCATTAACGCCCTTCTGGTTCTATAACGACGATATGCTACATTTAAAACAAACTGGACTCACTTTTTGAGTTGCGACGTTTCGGTAACCCTTTCGTTCATCTGGCGATGATAACACGTAGACGCCGATTATTATTGCCAGATGAAGGAGAGGGTTTCTCCAAAAAGTCGCAACTCAATTCTGTCTGACAGGATGAGTCATGATTTTCACCAAGATAAAATGTCCAATATGTCACGAAATACTATAAAAGAGTTTCCCATTTCGTTGGTTTCGAGATGAAAAATGTTACCTTTGCAAAATATGGGAGTATTTCACTTAAACAGTAGTAGGATTGAAAGTTTAACAGGTGATTTTTTCGTCGCTGGTCCTAGCGTTGAAATATTTACAATTAAATTATCCCACATTCTGTGTTAGTACTTTGTCAGTGTGATGATTTTGTGTACAAGTTTGGTAAAAAAAAACTCACTAGGTGTTCTGTTGTTCTCAACTTTTTGGTACTACAGTTACATTTTAAGGATACGTTTGTTCATAATGTTGATTTATAAACAAAAGAAATTGAAATTATGTTGTTCTGCATGTGCTCAATCGTCTGTTATCATCCGACCATTCCTTACCGCTTACTGGCGTAAAGCAAATGTGATTTTCTCCCCCTAACGGAATCTAATGACGACCAGTTATATTACCATGTAAACACGTAAACACCTCAGTATACTACTAATCAATTAATTGACACCGATATATGTAGAAATTACATGGCGTGTATTGATTCTAAACATAACTAGTATAGTAGTAGTAGTAGTAGCAGCAGTTACTACTATACTACTACTGCTACTACAAATACTACTACAAATACTACTACTACAACTACAACTTCAACTACTACTACAGTACTATACTACTACTACTACTACTACTACTACTACTACTACTACTACTACTACTACGACTACTACTACTACTACTACTATTACTACTACTACGACTACTACTACTACTACTACTACAGTACTACTACTATACTACTACTACTATACTACTACAGTACTATTACTACTACCACAGTACTACTACTACTACCACTACTACTACTACTACTACATGTACTAATACTACTATTACTACTACTACTACGACTACTACTACTACTACTACATGTACTACTACTACTATTACTACTACTACTACTACGACTACTACTACTACTACTACGACTACTACTACTATTACTACTACTACTACTTCTACGACTACTACTACTACGACTACTACTACTACGACTACTACTACTACGACTACTACTTCTACTAATAATAATAATAATAACAATAACAATAACAATAATAATAACATAAGAAGAACAAGACGATGATGATGATGAGGAAGAAAACCTAAGTTTTATCGCTGTAATTCATTTGAAATGTTGAGCAAAGAATGCCAAAATTTAATAAAAAGGGAATTGTATTTGTCCATTTCAGTGTAACCCGCGTTGTACTTGCCAGAGGGGAAATTCACAGATATAATCCTTGAAAAGATTGAAAATTACGAATTTAACATGCCCCAATTTGCATTATACGGTGAATTCACCGACCCGTACATCCCTATGAAAGATAGTACAAGTACCCCAAGTAAAACACTTTATGACACACCACAAAATACGGCGAAATGGGCCCTTTTTTTGAGTTTTTTTTTGGTATAACAAAGTAAGTTGACATGAGCGAGTGCTTTTGTAAAACGGTGGATTAACCGCGCATTAACGTGGACGCAGTAGGACACGGTTGTATTCACGTATTACCAGTTCTGCGTATTGTTATCAGCTATTGACCTAAGTTAGTGGAAAGTTTAAATTAAATAGTAAACGGGCTGTCATAGCCAAAGTGTGGTAACGTTGGTGTACAAGTCATCGTTTCAGTCGAAAACGAAAATCATGATTCATTTTCCAGTTTCAAAGTGATCCATTCTCTGAGTTACCATTTAAAGGGAAACAAAATGCCACAGATGAGTTGAAACGAAACGTATACTATCAGTAGAAAAGGGATGGTACCCCGATATATTAGTGGATCGTGTCCGATATCAAGGAATAATTTGGTGTATTTTGAGCATTATTTGGTCATTTTGAAAATGCAACATATTTTTCGATTTTGAAGTGTACTAACATGTAGGCCTACACAGTCTAGAGGGAAAAGCCAAGATGGAAGTATTAAAAGATATACGTAGATATCACAGTGATGCATGATAACTGACCATAAGTTCATGACAAAATCCGTCATAAAACGTCAACTTCTGTGTAGCACCAAGGAGGTACAACTTCTTTGTTTCTTCTGTGTTTGCAATTGTGGTCTTTGTCGTTTATATCGACTGGTCTTTGAAATTGAACCACCTTTTTACAATAACAAACTTAGTTTTGTTGTTATTCCATTCATTTCCTTAATCCGTAAAAAAAAACAGTAATTATTTTGAATACAATGTCAGGAGGCGATTCCCTACAAGCACGTTTACACACAGTAACAAAACAAGGACAAAACATCACATATCAACCCATGCTTTCCGAAACAAATGGTAACCAAACGCACAGAGATTCAGTCATCGTGCAAAGCTATTATTAGGCACAAGTGATACTCTCTTTTAAAGTAGGATAACATGCGCATTAAGCAAGATCAACATTATTACTCATACAATTACGACTAATTCCGCACGATTATTTGATATTTAACGCCACCGTCGAAGTGGCCATGCGTGATGATCCGCGCGATTAGGTGGAATCTTCAGTTTTTATCCATTTGACATTTGAGCTCCGTTGCAGTTCCTGTATTGTAATCTTGATTGATGACGTCACGACAAGGTCACTGACTCTGTGAGTAAGTTCGGCTGTAAAAATACTTTGTGAAATCAACTGAAGCGAATCAATCATTGTAATCACCAGCGCTTGTTTGTGAGATGTAATTCTGAAACTATTTTGCATATTTTTCGTGTATTAAATCCATATTTTTTGGTTTTCATACCAACAATGAAAGAAAAATAAACAAATAAATAAACAATTCAACACAAACCGTGGACCGTAAATATGCATATTTGTCTGTGATGATCAAATAGTTATATCATGCCCATCATAGAAGAAAAAGCCCATCAATGAAAGATAGAAATGGAGAAAGAATGAATAAATGAAAGGAAGAGAAAACGAAACTAAGGTAGGAAAGAAAGAATGGAAGAAATAATGAAAGGAAGAACTTTAGAATAATTGGAAGGGAGAAAGAAAAACAAATAATGCATTAAAGAAATAAACACACACACACATGCACACACGTACACACACACATGCACACACACACACACACACACACACACACACACACACACACACACACACACACACACACACACACACACACACACACACACACACACACACACACACACACACACACACACACACACACACACACACACACACACACACACACACACACACACACACACACACACACACACACACACACACACACACACACACACACACACACACACACACACACACACAC
>JZLH01S0010719.1:7120-19257 GCA_001188425.1 Eucidaris tribuloides
GCATGCAGTTAAACCCGACTTAGACTCGAGTCTAACTTAAACCAGAGTTCGGAAACGCAATGTTAGGAATTCGGATAGTTAGACTCGACATCGGATATTTAAACTACAGTTAGACTCGGGTTTAAATTTAAACTTGACTTCAGAATACGGGCCAATGAGTTTACTGGGGAGAGAAACAGTCATTCATATATCAGTATTGACTCAAAGTAATAGGCTAACATTTTGGAGCTTCAACTTAAAAAATTGCCAAGCTGTAATATCCAAGCTGAATGCCCTAGAATATCTGAAAATCTGAACACCCTAGAATACAAAAGTTTGGAAAGTTACGCTGCCACTGGGAAGATATACACGAATAAACAATTTCCACTCCGGTGGATGATAAAATAGACTAGATCTACACACAGTAAGTCTTTGGGAGGAAATGGGTAGGTGAATCCGGTCAACTTGAGTGCTTGTAAATTTTGACCCGTTTTTAAAGCACCAGATCATCATTCTGAAATACAATTGTTTCAGGACTTCATATTTAGACCTCAAAGACACTAAGAGCATGGAGGATAATGTAGCTCACGTTTGTTTTTAAACTGTGGTCATTGTTAGCCTGGGGCTTTAAAGTATGGCCCATACAAAAAAAAATAATAACCCATAGAAAGCTAGACAAAGTTGTCACAGAAGTGTCTAATAATAACTGTACAACAAAGAAGGAAGGTTTGAGCATGAAATTTTCACAGCAGAAACCTGACACAGTATCCTTGATTGTAGTATCATTGTGTCCTCAATTGAGGACCTCTTCCAGTATTGACATTTCCCTTTAAAGGCCGGGGTGTCTCTTTTGCACGCCTAAAATTTACACTGGTTTGTGGAAGAAAATGCTATTTAATAACCTTTAGCAAAGTGTAGGAGCGAGGAAACTCTGTTTTAGTGGAATTATAGCAAACGTTTGCATTCGATGTGATTTTTTGTCTCCCGTGACAAATATTCCACTAGTAGCACTAGTCTATGTTTAGACAGTGCATGTAGGTCTCATTAGCTTCATGGATAGTGCCATACATTACATGTCGTGCAATAGGTATACACGTAGATGACCTTGCATTCCTTTGCCTGACACATGCCAGCACAACCATCTGGTACTGTAATCAGCCTGATATAGGCCTACCCATGGACGTTGTAGGTCCATGATATACCCAAGTGAGAGTTGGAACAGTGTGCCTAAAACATATACTACACCAGTATTGTTTGTTTTTTTTGCACATTTTCCAAATCTAGGTAATTTCTGATTTTCAGATTTCACAGGAACGTCTCTAGCCTCAGGGCATGAATAATGTTTTGCTGTGTTATGGGAGGGTTGCAAATGAGGTTCCCTGCCCTTAAAGTCAGGCTTACTCCGTTGGGTTCATTCAAATAACGGAGGTGATGAGACAATCGTCGTCAGATAACAACGGTATAAAAGCTTTTTTTTTTCAATCTCAGAACCGAACAAAATGGTATCAAGCACAAATTCATAATCACATCACATTCAATTTCATTGAAGTCACTTCCAGATATTTAAGTTCTGATCAAATCGTAACGACAAAAGTCATCAACGCCCATGCTACGTTTGTCCAAACATCTAATACAACAAAATTTTCCCCTATACATGAAGAACATGACCGTTATTTTGGCTATAGATATACGCATTAATTTTGGATTTCTCTTCAAGGTAAGCAAATGTTTGCTTCAAAGAGTATTGAGAGGCAGGGAATGTTTGATATTATCATAAGGGCCTATTTCGAAGCCGTTTCTTAGCTCTTAACATAGATAACCAAATACACACAGAGCCTACACTTACACCCACACACATACAAACATAATATCGACAACAAAATGAACCCAAAGTGTGAAAATATACGGTAGACTTCGATCCGAATGTCAATTGAATAAAAAAAGTTTGGTGCAGACTACTCTACCCTAAAACACACATAGTACCTCGATGAAAACAGCGGAAGTTGCATGTTTACCCGCTCATATTTTTTGTCCATTCATCGTCGCGTAGAATAAGTTCTGTGTTCCAGCTTCCCCCGAACCTACTCCCCTAGGATTTTGAGTTCCACCCTGGCCCGTTCCTGCGTATAAAAGCTAGCTATACAGCCATTGTCCGCCATCAAATCCTTTCCAAGCAAATATCGACAAAATATTTATCTTCGATATGCAGTGCACCAAACTTCGGCTAGCTAGGTAAACTGTGTATCTGACCTTACACACACAAAACTATTCTACATGTATGCAGCTCGACTATCTTTAAATGTTTGATATTGAAATGTTTGTTGAACGAAGCGCGATCAATATAAAACACAACGCTAAAATCATGTTATTATAAAGATGAAAGTCACACCTAGAATATCAGCCGTAATTCGAAGGAGTGTTATTAAATTTGATATTCAAACGTAATACAATCGTATTTCGTAAAGTAATGGTAATGAAATTATTTAGATTCTGTTATTATTTTTACGTCAATATTCATAAGTAATTCATGTGTTTCGTATTGAGGAAATTACATTTTTAACGCCCAAACCCCTAAATTTGGCGTTTTTTGTAATTCGTTTGGCATTCAAGAATTTAAAGTGCATGCCAAACGGGTTTTTGACGTTTCACAATGACATACCGAAAAATCATCATTTTCAGTATAGGTGCCACACGCCACACGGGTCCAAAAGTAGCGGCGCCCATATTATACTTCACGTGCAAAATCTGGCTGCGCGTAAACTGCGGAACCCAAATTTTCGGCCGCTGTATATGATTCAAAAGTATTATAAATTGATTACAACGTTATTTCTAACCATATATATGCTACCCATAAAATACATCAAATGTAAATTTGGCGTTTTCGCCGAATTTGGAGTGTAATTTGGCGTTTTGAGAATCGGAAAACCTGGCAACCCTGATCAGTGACATTTTCTACCGTCTGTGCCCGTCGAGCCCATGTCATCGATCAGAATATCCAAGGAGCATATACAACCTTCGACTCAAGAGAAGTATGCAATTAGGAAGAAGGGAAAACATTAGCCTAAGTGTCTAAAAGAAAATCACCGAAGAAAATACCACCACCAGCAGACGATTATTTGTTCACTATTTCGGTGAAAAAAGTCAACCCTTTCCCGCCATTTTCTTCGGCGTCGATACCATCTGCTCAAACATTCATGGAACCGGTCAGCCATCAGTCACCACCTTCAAATTTTCCATTTTCATTTTGTTTTTCAGTTTCCCCTTTTTTCATTAACAGATGAAATAGCTTTTTGTTCTGCTGTTATGTAGTAAACTGTGAGTGTATTTTAAATCCGTACTTCATGCAATCTATTTTAATTTGTTTGTATTTTTACCGGTGTTATCATTTAATTTTATTTTGTAACATGGCTGTTTTAATCTCCGGATTTTTGTCATGATTTTATTATGTAAAATAAACCGATCTATCTATCTATCTATCTATCTATCTATCTATCTATCTATCTATCTATCTATCTATCTATCTATCTATCTATCTAAATACATGTATAATTGTACATAATCATATAGTTTAGGCGGGATGTTATTTCTTGTTTTAGTTTTATACAACAATTAAAAGTTCAGAATAAATCTTGTACCTAGAAATCAATGAAGCAATTCTGTATTAACTCGGCCTAAATGACGGAGAGAATAACTTTGACATATAAATAAATCTTGCACCTAGAAATCAATGAAGCAATTCTGTATTAATTCGGCCTACATAATGAAAAGAATAAATTTGATACATGTATATAAATAAATCTTTCACCTATAAAAATCAATGAAGCAATTCTTTATTAACTACATAATACAGAATGAATTTGATATAAATGACGTACAAATACGGCATCACAGAGATTATTATTTACTACAGACGATACAATGGTTGGAAGGATAAAAAATCACTAATCAAAAAGTAGATATTCGAATTAACTAACACTAAAGACTGAACAATACATAAACATAATATTACAACTGTAAATTGGGATTACACTCTAAAAACTGAACTGTTATTTCATCATTTAGAAGGGCCGAGGAGTGACCATATTTTCTCAATGTTGCATTTAACATTTTATCCAGTTGAATTCAACATTTATACAGCTGGTTAAAAGGTTAAATGCAACATTTAAAAAGTATGGTCACTCCTCGGCCCTTTTAAATGTTGATTTAACATTTGAGTTTTTAGAGCGTACTCGCTCGTTTACAAATACAGTGGGCAGAGTAAAGCATATTTTTTTTCCAATTTCTACAAAATTGACTTGCATCCTACTAACAATGTTGGCAGCACGTCGTGTGGCGAGTCAAAAAACTTCGGCTATTCCTCGATGAATACGAAACAAATGTCGCTTCGTCCCCCGGAGGCTTGTTTCACTTTGCTCCGTTATTCGAGACTTTGACCTTGAATATAAACTCCACCCATTTTCAAGGGTGTCAAAAGTGCGTCGCAAAGACCATTTCTCGATGTTTGCGAATGGAAATTCAAGCCCGGAACGCAAACTTGTCGGCTGCCCGGTCATTTAAACGCGGTATACGTTCTCGGCGCGGCTGCACTTTTGCGACACCCCTCGTTCGTTTGAAAAAAAAAACCCACTTCAGTTGAATACATTCTAATAACACACTCGGAGATTGTCGAGCTTTGTTACCTTTTCTTGTTGTGTTTGGTATAACATTTCCACTCACATTACAGACCGAATGTTATTTCACATTGTCAATAGAAAAAACCCAAAGCGGCGTCTCTGATGGCTTCTAATACTGACGCGGACTTGGCGCGGGTTGTACATGCGTTTGTCTTTAAAACGCTTCGGTTTCAAACGACTTTGGTATTCAGGAGTGAGTCCAGCGTGTTATTCAGTTAACCCACAGAAGTTCCCAGATACCAATTACTCACTTTCATTGTATTTGTGTGAAATGTCAAGTGAGCACAGACGATAAAATTGTCCTGTTTTCCCCCAACAACTTGTGAATACACTGGTTTGTGGTGCGAATGAAAACAAAACAGTTGAACAAAATAATTGTAATGTTCTATGAGTATACTGCCCCCCTCCCCCATGACAAAAGGACATAACTGACTTTTTTTTTCAAATTAAAGTTATACGGTGTAGGGGATTCAGTACATCATGTTAAGCATGCAGAACAAAAAAATGTTAATTAGAAGTGTCCCTTTGTTTCATAATCCACTTGTTAAAAGGACACTGAATAGGGCTTTAAGGCTTTGAACAAAATACATTTTGCTTAATATCTCCAAAACACCAAAATGTCAGTTATGCCCTTTGGTCATGGGGGTAGTATAGTATGTATAAAAGAAATGATGTATGACATGAAATACACAAGTTCCAAACCATGGTATAGCCATTACTCTGAAATTTGTGATTTAAACGTTACACGGGAAATTTTACTCAAATATTAACTTTGTAATACATGTATGACTATTAATAGAATAATATTCATATCGTATAAGAAACTACGTTAATATAATTAACGTAAGTAACATATTGGTCAAACACATACATCACCTGTTTATCCCTACATTTATTGTATGATACATGATTTTGTAAACAAGTTATTTTTGTTTTCTACAAGATTGAAATAAAAAGGATATGAAATGAAAAGAAATGAAATGACGCTGACAAAATTTCTACGATGGTTGCCGGGTTTTATTTTCAGAATCCAAACTAACTGAGGCTATCGTGGATCATAATGGCTTAGATTTTGTGCTTTCATATCGATTACTTGTTACTCTATTGTTCTAAAGAGCAAGTTTTCAATATTACCTTTACAAACGAAGAATAGATTGGCAAAATTAAAATCAAATAATAATAAGAGACTTTTAGATGTCCTCAAAGTGCCTTATTTTTTCTAGATGGCCAAAAGTTTCATTAAAGACACTATATAACATTGTGGATCCCTGTTTAAAAAAAATGTCAAATTTTGCTATCTGACATATCTGACAGGGTTTGAATGGACAAATACACACCTTAGAACACATATAACACAAAAATTCAGACAGTTATGACTTCACTTGTAAAATATGTACAGATAAAAATCGGCACATAAATCATTGTCGGTTGACGATATTCTGCAACACAGCAGTCAATGGCAGAAAACCGAAATGTTCGCTCAATGATTATCACTCTTTGAAAGCACATAATGATCGTTTTGTACTGCATTTTTTCAGGGCTTCATTTGTAGACCTTATATCAAAGACAATGGTAGCTGGGGGAATCTGTAGTTCAGATTTTTTAAAACTGGAAACATTCCTATATACGATGCATTACGGCCCTATATAGAAAAGAATTAGAAAAGAATTAGAAAAGGCACTATAGAAAAGAATTACTACTTAATTATATTGAAGAAAGATAATCTTTTTATCCATTTTCCTGAAAAATAATTATAAACACAAAAGTTGTCTCAACATTTTCCTGTACTCTTGCCGTTATACGTCTTTTCTGTTATGTATCCTATCGTATCGTATTGTTGTGCGGTACGGTATTCCGTTGTATTGTAATGTAATGTAATGTAATGTAATGTAATGTAATGTAGTGTAATGTAGTGTA
This sequence comes from Eucidaris tribuloides, assembly GCA_001188425.1. NCBI lineage: Eukaryota > Metazoa > Echinodermata > Echinoidea > Cidaroida > Cidaridae > Eucidaris > Eucidaris tribuloides. The sequence goes on from JZLH01S0010719.1 coordinate 13,690, forward strand.
ATGTAATGTAATGTAATGTAATGTAATGTAATGTAATGTAATGTAATGTAATGTAATGTAATGTAATGTAATGTAATGTAATGTAATGTAGCGTAATTGTTCATTTTGTTGTCACAGTGATCTGTAGCTCATTGTAAGATGTTTTATCACTCATTGTATGTTACGATGAATGATTCTTTGTTTTGTTTTTAAACTGCTGGGCCCTGTTAAGATAAGCTCTCTGTAGCTTCACAGGGTACCATACCATTTGCTTTGTATATTGTTATGTTTTTATGATTTTGTTTTAAATGGTGAATAAATGAAATGAAATGAAATGAAATGAAATGAAATGAAAGGCCAAGACTATAGGACTAAGACAAATACTTCAAAAAATGAGCCTTAAGGCGTCTTAAGACCAAAGCCGCGGATCGGGACACTAAAAAAAAAGACGGGGGGGGGAGCTACCGTTATAAAACATTTATTGTATGATATTCCGAGAAAGATACACCGAAATTTTGGCACTTTAGTGTTACATCCATCGTCTGCACTACGAATTAATTTGTTAATCAAACTAACTGGAAATCAATTTCAACGTGTCTCTATCCACACTTGGTAAAACTCAATTTTATGCATTATTATCAACGTTCACTGACGTGTTACGTGTGACGTCACATGACACGTGTTTTCATAAATAGTAACTTATTAGAGCATGACATGTTTTACAAATCCTCATACTGCCTATCCAAATAAAATCCGTCATGCTTTAGGGCAAGAAAACAACGGAGTGGATTCGCATTGCCCGTGACCCAGAGAGGGAGAGAAAATAAAAACGAAATTAATGAACTTGAAAGTTTATAACCATCTCAACGTAGCCAGTTGTAGAAATTATGATCTGAATTTGCGTTCTAATTCATTAACAATTCATATCGAAGCGCTGTGATTTGATGCGGCCCAGCAGAGCGGGGATAACGAGGGGAAAATTCGCTGCTATGAATGCAACGTAATTGAGATTAAAATATCAGTAAACAAATTAATTCCGTTTTATAAAACAATCATGGATGGGCGCGTTGAATTTGGATAAGCGATAGAGCGTTATATGTCCATAGGTTGCTTTGTTATTATGGGCCCTCCTATATTTATTTTCAGAATCAGTGAATGTACTCAGATGTTTATTAAGGATGCAGTTAGAAAGTAAGAAATAAAACAAATCCCATAAAACTTCTGAACAGATGCTCTTGTTTGACTTAAAGAGAATACACAGTACTGGTTGATTACTTGCAAAACAACATTATTTTAATATCAACTGCTTCCATACCTTCTGTGAACAGATGATATTCTAAAATGTCACTTTAGTACAGGAGAGAGTAGTTTAAAACAACAGAACACTTCGTTTTGGACATATCTGTTACACAAATCCCCACTGCTGACAAAGTACTAACACAGAAATCTATATGTGGGACTATGTTAATTGTTGCCATACACACTGCAGCAACGGAGCCTACTCCGTCGGGTACTCAAACTGCCAATTCCTCAACTTTTTACTGCATATGATGTGAATTAGTCCCACATTATAATGCAAATGTAATTTACACTCAGCTGGAAAATATGGAAATGTGAAATTTTGATGAAAGATTTTCCATCATCAACCAGTACTGTGTATTCTCTTTAAAGGCTTCGTTTAACAATATTTCCATTTAAAAAAATTGTGAGCTACATGAGTCACCATGCTACTAGTGTCTTTGATAAGGTCTAAAAATGAAGCCTTGAAGAAATTACAGTTAAAATAATCATTAAGTGCTTTAAAAAAGTAAAAAAAAAATCATTGAGAGACCATTCCAGTTTTGCATAGACTGCTATGTTGCTGAATTTTCATCGGCCGAGAATAATTCATGTGCCAATTCTTATCTGCACATATTTTGCAAGTGACAGCATGAATGTTTGAACTTTTGTGTTCTTGGGTATTTGCCCATTCATACGCTGTCAGATATGTCAGATAGCACAGTTTGACTTTTTTGAACGGGTGTTCCACAATATTATATAGTGTCTTTAAAATTTGTATACATCACAAAAATCACTTTAGCGGTTTTCATGTTTCAGCAAAACAAAGATGACAAAATGGGATGCTGTATTCCTAACTAAATCAAGGTCTCATCTGTGATGTGTCCGGATGAAGCTTTAGACAAAGTGCATGATAGTGTTGCTTACAGCAAACAAAAAAAAAATACGAAATTAGTGTATTTTCTGAAAGGAAATATCGCTGAAGGCGCAATGGATTTAATTAATAACGGTCGCACTATGCGCCGTGTTGAACGTGTCATTTCGTGTACAGGTAGGCACGAACGCGGGGCGGGTAGTGACCCGTAGACGGGAGCACCCAGGAACAGCATCTTTGATCGCATCGCAGCGCCGATTATTTTTTTTTTCTCTCTCTCTCTTGCATCCTCCCCGAGTACTCCAATCTTCTCCGCATGGCCTGGCTATTTTACATCCTTGTTACTTTCAGATACATTTCCCCTTAACTCTTAGCCTGCCATGGTAAACCTCTGTCAGCATTATACGGTCCTAGAACTAGAATATCATAATAGTTAAAAGGCAGTGACATGATAGGCAGAAATGAAAAAGCCTTAAGAAGAAAACTGGTTGAAAGATATACCAAAAGATACACCAACTGGAGTGAATCTCCTGGCTGGAAGGATTTGTCTTGAGTTTGTTTACTTAAGGAAAATCGAACATATCAGCAGTTTGTTTCTCTCGAGGCCCGAGAGAATTAAATCCAAATGAAAGCTACACATATTTGTCGGTCACAACTCCTGATGGAGGTTATTTTAAAATGGGTCAACTATTGCTTAATTTTTTTACAGTAAAATTCTTGCATAGATTACTTGATTCTAGAATAGTTTTACCCCAAGTTGAGGACTACCCCCAATTATGTCATTTACCTTTAAAGGTATTGGCTAACATTTACCACAGTTAAAAAAAAATCTGAGCTACGTGATTCCCCATGCTACCATTGTCTTTGATAAGGTCTAAAAATGACGCCCTGAAAAAATGTGTTTCAAAATGATTATTTAGTGCTTTCAAAAAGTGAAAATCATAAGTTGATCGGATTCACCTGTCCATTTTCTCACATAGACTTACTGTGTGTACACCTAGGCTATTTAAACTCGCCCCGAGTTTTAATTGTTTATTCATGCATAACTTGCCATTGGCAGTGTAACTTTCCGAACTTTTTATTCTAGGGTGTTTACCAAAAAAGACAAACAAACAGCAGTACCGCTCATTAAGAATGTTTCAATTTGCCTTTCGTGACGTGAAAGGCAAATTGAAATATTTTTTAATAATATTCTACCGACGCAATAAGAAAATTTAATACCACCCATGTTAGAAGCAGTTTTTAGTTTACGATGAAATCAATCTAGAATAAAGTACGCAGACCAAGGTTGCTGTTGTGAAAATTTGGAGGATCAAAATGATTCCTCCTTTTTATACAATTAATATTAGCAAATCGCTGTCACATGGAAATTAATAGGTAGCTTTGTTTTACCATGGCCCTACTTAAATTTAAAGCTGACATTATGCTTGTCAACTCCTCATAAAGTTCAGGAATTCAAGAGAATTCCTTCCAGCCTTGACATACATTCTCGTCAGAGTATACATTGGTATATGTTTCAGCTCACTTGCTTGTCGACGCATTTCAGCTCACTACTCTCAATCATGTCATTGTACTTCATTATAGTTTACAAGGGGTTAAAGGAAAGTGTGAAAGTTGTCGACAACGGCAATGACATTGCAGGCACACTTATAAAATATGCATGCAAATTAATCAAAGTAACGCGTTATGTACGTGTCTTACGAAGAAATTATACCGCTTGAATTTGCCTTTCCTCAATGAATACATAATATCACAGTGTCATGAAAGTGGGTTTTATAGCGCCCTGGGATTATTCACAAAAGCAACCTAAAAAAAAAAATCAATTGACGAAAGAAGCTCCATATGGTATTTCAGGAGTCAATAGCGGTATTAAAATGCATTTGTCTCGCTTGGCCGAAGAAATCATCGATGTTATTTGAAAATTGGGTAAATTGTTATTATTTTGGACGTGAAAAGGGTTTGTCACCTCATAATAGCGGCAGGATAATTGAACTTTTTTATGGTTTCGTTCTTTTTGCTCTCTCTATTATATCAGGTATACAGTGGAGTCGTGACATGTCGCTATATTTGAATAAGAAATCACTCGGTCCCACCATTATCAATAACTATTGTTTGTATTGTTTTCATTCCCTTCCATATGTTGTAACACGAGATATTGCGAAGATAACGCAATATTCACGACACAGAATCGTCTCCACATTTTCCGTTTCATCTTATTACAGCCATCGTGAATTGGTGGGGGTGTGGTTTGGGAAATGTGATAGAAGAAAATAAAACATAGTTTTCAGTTGATACAACTTCTAGTGGTGTAGGTCACGTGCAGGTTTAGGTTAATTCATCAAAAATCATGGGTGAAAGGACATTGACCTGTATATTTTCAGTTGTATATGGGCAATTCCATAAAATATGTACGTCCGACCCCCTACATGTGGGACCTTCCAGAAATAATTTCTTTGATTTCTTGTTCTTAAAGGGTTTTAATGCTCTTAAATTATCATGGCTTGAGCAATTTGTGGAAGTGAGGCATTAAAGAATGGAGATAAATGGGGGGTCAGACGTACAAAAGTTGATTATTTCATGGAATTGCCCATATTTGAAGTCAAATCATGATATGAAGCTATGTCTATGTTGAGAACAATTCCAAAAGGCACTAGATCCACTTTTTCCCGAAAGAGGATAAATTAGCATCAGAATAAATTTGGGGGTAAATTACACAGACACGTGAGAAACATTTTGTATTTTTGGTCCGTTTTTCATACTGGCGAGGGTATACATATTTTGGCAAAGAAATTAATTTTCCCCAAAAAATCTTCAAATGGGATTTATCGCCTTTTGAAATTCACCTCTTCATATATCTCTTTTCATTTCTTCTCGTCTTTTCCCTCTGCTTCCCTTCCGTTTTATTTCCTTCCTTTCTCTTCTCTTCTCTTCTCTTTTCGCCTTTTTCCTATTCTCTTCTCTTCTCTTCTCTTCTCTTCTCTCTCTCTCTCTCTCTCTCTCTCTCTCTCTCTCTCTCTCTCTCTCTCTCTCTCTCTCTCTCTCTCTCTCTCTCTCTCTCTCTCTCTCTCTCTCTCTCTCTCTCTCTCTCTCTCTCTCTCTCTCTCTCTCTCTCTCTCTCTCTCTCTCTCTCTCTCTCTCCTCTCTTCTCTTCTCTTCTCTTCTACTTACCTCTCCTCTCCCCAGCCCTTCCCTTCTCATCTCTTCCCTTCCCTGGCGAGGGTATACATTTTTTGGCAAAGAAATTAATTTTCCCCAAAAATCTTCAAATGGGATTTATCACGTTTTGAAATTCACCTCTTCATATATCTCTTTTCATTTCTTCTCTTCTTTTCCCTCTGCTTCCCTTCCGTTTTATTTCCTTTCTTTCTCTTCTCTTCTCTTCTCTTTTCGCCTTTCCCTATTCTCTTCTCTTCTCTTCTCTTCTCTTCTTTTCTCTT
>JZLH01S0010723.1:13173-23858 GCA_001188425.1 Eucidaris tribuloides
AGAGAGAGATAATAATAAAATAATAATGTAGATATTTATAATGCGCAACTATATCATCCATAGGATGCTCAAAGGCGGCTCAACAGTAACTGTCCTTCTTTGGCTAAAAAGTCTTCATTTCCGACAGATCGAGGAGCTGCTGTTGCACGAATGATCTATCACCCCATGTTCTATTTGATTTGGGAACAACCAAGGAAAGGTGACGTGGAGCGTAACGCAGTGCCGGACTAATAGTTTGTGGATTTTCAGGAGAGAGTTGATGTACGTGGGGAAGAGAAGTTTAATGGCTCGGAAAGGTAGAAGGATGCGTTTTATTGTATGCCCGCTTTTCAACTGTGCCAGTGTAGACTTTTCAAGATTGTGTGATGTGCAATATTTCTTGCATTCACTGACAAGCGGGTTGCAGCATTTCTGGAGCCGTTGGATCTTCTGACAGTTGACACTTCGGGAACCATCAAGCAATGAGTTGCAAGCAGTCAATTCGCTGATGTCACAATGGCATGCAACGGAGCTGCTCAGCAGATTGTTTGTGTAAGATATGCGTATTGCTTGAAGATTACGGAGGCCTATGGTAGCAAGTTTTCACACAGTTAGGATACGTTGGATTTCCTCGTCATGTTGAGTCTCGATTACTCCAAGATCTCTGGCTTTTTCAACTGGAGAGATGTATGTATGCCGATTGTGGATTTTTCGGATTCAAACTTTGCAAGCTGTGTCTATGATCGCAATACCCAGAAATTCAGTCTTGTTGTCAGTTTAATTTCAGTAACTCTCTTGCATCCAACTGTGATGTCACTAAAACAAGCCTCAGTTCGGGTATATCCAAGCATCGAATTATTCAATCATTAAAATGTAAATCTTTTTACTGGTTTGTGAGAGAGCAGCTACAAACAGCGATACTGTAAATGTACAGATTCACAGATGTTCAACAGCGTAATATATGTTGGTAAATAAAAAAATGCTATCGGCAAATGAAGACAGATCTCAAGGATTTTCCGTCAGATAATAAGTGGACGTTGTCGTATGGCATGATGATAGTGGAAAAGTATATACTCATGTAATAAAAAATGTGAATTTCCATTAAACTTTTATTGAATGTGATGCTTTCTGGACAAACTGATGGAATCATTTGAAATTGTGGTGATCGCTGTACATACCTGATAAGCAGTACGGATTTTTTCCGGGCAGTTGTGTTCTTATTACAGTTATTAGGCGTACGGAAACAATAAAAAGATTACATAATACAAGAAATGAGATTAGAGTGCGAATAAGAAAAATATTTGAAACAGCTGAACCAAATAATTTCTTACGAAAAAGCATGAATAAAACAAACCTTTTGTTCCCGTCACTCACACAGTGAATGAAAACACGTCATTTCATTACAATTAATTGGCATTGTATTAAACTCACTATAGTAACTCAGGCATTTGGTTCAGTAGTTTTACTTTATTTTGGACATTCATGTTCTATCTTATTGTAATCTATGTTTTTGTTGTTGAACGCATCGTCAAGTAACCTTAATAGGAACAGAACTGCCTGGAAAAATCCGTACTGGTTGGCAGGTATGGCTGTATATGAACCCTCTCCACGCGGAAGTATTTACTGAAATTCATGCTTTTTCTTACATCCTTTGCTTAGGGATGAACTTTTTGAATGTTACTACCGACACAGATACCCCAAAAGAGACAGATTTACAATTATTTATTCATTTAACGATATAATATAGGTTGAAGTTTATCGTTATATATATTTCATCATGTAAATAGTGATTAGAGATAAGAATTGATTTGTGATTTTCTGTGATTCCAACAATATTTTTCAATTATAACTGTATCACGATTCATATATGATCATACTGTAATTGTTACAAATCGATATGTGTATTTCGATCAATGCAGCTGAGAAATCGAATGGATTATCAAAGCGACAAAGCAATATTTGTTGAAATGTCATAAGAACTTATCATGGCTACAATTAAATATGCCTTAAAATCAACAAATCATGAAGGAAAACATTTTCAATATGCGAAAACCATTCGACTGGAAAATTCATTTGAAATTACTGTTGCAAATTGTATTTTTGTATATCTGGAATGATAGCTGCTGTATTTGAAATAATGTCATTAAATTGGGAGACAGACCACCTTTAACAGTTGTGATTTTGGATGTCATCGGTCATTGTACCTCCTGTTTCTATAGTATCTCAAACTAAATTGATATACAAACAAGTATCGGTGATATATCTATTGTGAGATGTCATTGTGAGATGTCATTTGTAACATTTACATTATTGAAAGATCGATATATATTTTTGGAAATATTGAAAATACTTCTTTTGAAATATTGAAAATACTTGTTTTGATAGTAAATGTAGTACTGACTACTGAGGAAACATCATGTATTTGATAATTGCAAATCTGATATGTGTATTTAACTCATTATAGACTGATTTCAGTACAATCTTGATAAAACGAATTACGGTGTGAAAATTCAATATTACATTTATTTTATATACTATTAGCATTTGGAAGTAATAAGATACAAATATCAACCATTTCTTTGTAATAAAATGTATTTTAACTACTGTTGATGTTTATTATGTACATTACCAAATCGAGAAATGCTTTATCTAATTCAACACGCACAAAGGATTGTAAGGCGCTCATTCCATAGAACGGATATACCCTCGAAAGACCACTGAAAGACCGACAGTTGGCAAGGTCTTTTAGCACTCTCCAAGATCAGTGAAATTTGCTGTCTCTGTGGAATGGCTCCAAAAACTCCTGAAATACCTCTGAAAGACCAAAATAGCGTTTCTAGCAAGATCCCCGAAGGACCTTGAAGATAGCTGAAAGTTTACTGAGAGATCAATAAGACTTTTGAGAGATCACTGAAAGATGTTCTGGCATACGGCATTAGATCTTTGAAAGATCAATCAAGATCTCTCAAGACTGACTGAGAAGAACTCTAAAAGACTGACCAAGACCCCTTAGAGAACTCTGAAAGACTGACCGAGACTGCTGCACTTATACCAGTCCTACAGCGATCTTTAAAATGGTCTTTCAACGGTCTTTCAGAGATCTTTTATGCAACAAAGAATCTTTCGGCGATCTCCAAGGATGTCTTTCACTGGTTTCTGTAGACTTTCACTGGTCTTTCAATGATCCTTCAATCATCTCTCAGCAGTCTTTCAGTGATCTCTGCAAAAATTGAGAGACTGTCGAAAGGTCATGGAAAGAATCATATGACCTTTGAAAGTTCATTGAGAGACCGCTGAAAGACTGTTTCGAACCGTTTCAGTTTTTTTTTTGGAGATCACGAAGATTACTGAAAGATAAGTCAGGAATCGTGAAATACCTCGGAGATCATTGAAAGTTCATTGAACGACCATGAAAAGATCGAGCAAGTTTCATGGTCTTTCAGTGGTCTTGCTCTCTGTGGAATGGGGGTTTAAGTAATTGATTACATAAGTGATTTGATTCATGGCGGTGTATATCACTTTAAGTAGACTTTGATTTGGGAGATTTTGGAATTAATGCAAAAAGGGGAAAAGGGGAAACATAGTTTTGGGAAATCTTTATACAAATCTGAAAACCATTTATTGTCGACCCCACCGAGGTGGAGGGAAACTAAGGGATCACTTTGGCGTCTGTCCGTCTGTCCGTTACGCTTAGAAAAACAATAACTCAGTGCTAAAATGCTTTTATTTCAATCAAACTTGGATGGAAGATTGATCATACACACTTTCAAATTTAGAAGTATATGAAGGTGACCAAAAGGTCAAAGGTGACCGGCAGGGGTCAACCGTTTTGAGCCCAATGTTTAGTGTTTTGAACAAGTTTCTATTACGGCCCATAACTTTGCCCCCATTTACCCAATTCTGACCAAACGTGGGAGGTAGATGTCTCATAGGAAGCTGAAGGTCACCAAAAGGTCAAAGGTCACCCTCAGGGGTTAACGACCTTTTTGAGCCCGGTGTTTTTTTAGCAAGATTTTATTATGGCCCATAAGTTTGCCTCCATTTGTCAAATTGTGACCAAACTTGGGTGGTTGATGTCTCATAAGGAGCTGAAGGTCACCAAAAGGTCAAAGGTCATTGACAGGGGTCAACAACCCTTTTGAGCACAATGTGAAGTTTTATGAGCAAGTTTCTATGTATGCAAAACTTTGCGAGACACATTTTGGTTGTCGCCTTGTGTTTATTTTGTAGACAGAAAGTAAATTGTCATGATTAACCAGTTTATTAATTATATTTTCCAATTTTATGCATACCTTTTCACTTAGGGTTCCCCCTAATATTGTGTAAGCTTGCCCGAAACTTGTGTGACATATAGCAACAAGTCAATAACTATTTTATGCAAATTGGACTCCTTTTCCTGAAATCTGTTGAGTAGGAACATGCTCACGGATAGCTTGTCACCAGATACCCACACAAGATAAAATCTATTCAATTGGAGTACATAAGTAAACTGGCCTATTGAATCAGTTGCGAGACAACATACACTTCCTCAGTCTTTTGTTTCTTGAAACTTAATTTGGAACTTAATAATTTAGGACTGTTATTTTTCATCTAGTCATCTCTTTAGACATGGGTTATCGTGGACAGTTTTTACTTTATGTTTACAATATATCACTATTTCAGAACAGTCTGTGCCTGTAAATGTCAATGCACAGTACTAGTGATTTTTTTTTTTTACTTTCAAAATTACATATTTGGTAGTGGTTCCCTTTAAAATTAGTTCCAAATATGTAATTATTCTGGAATTGCTTCTTTTTCAGAGAATTTGTATGACAGATATGGACCGTTTGATCCGAAGGAAAGACTTGATAATTAAAGTCATGTCAATTAAGTTCAACAATGCATGACCAGCTTTCTATTGTTTTCTATGATTGCGTCAATTGAGAGGACCTATGTGACAGTTTTTTACCCCTTGCCACAGTTTCTGTGATGTTTTGTGACCCGAATCCCCATCTGCTGAAGTAGTTAGAGTACAGTGAAGCCTGTTTCAATTCAGTGTGATAGAATATGACCAAGGTGGGGGAAAATAAAATGTATCTATGAAGCAAGTTGGTATTAAATGACAAATTGCATGACAAAACATGAATTGGAAGTGATGTTGGATTAAGTTTTCATCTTGCCTGGTATGCATAGCAGAAGCGAGACATTGGCTCCGCTATTTTGACGGTGGCAGCTGCAACAAAAGGTTAAAAAGGTTTAAGGTTTTTATTTTTTTGGCATAATTTTGAAAGTATAAGTCCTTATTCATTGGAACTTGGACATAAGGATTATGAAGTATATCACTAATCATTTGGGTAGAATTTCAGTTTAAAAATCAATGTCAAAGGTCATTTCAAGTCAACAGACTTAGATTATGTTGTGGAATCAATTTTTCGTTTATTTCTTGGCAGATATTGATACTGATTACTCAGACTGATGAAGATAGGTGAGGGCTTCAAATTTTTTCACAGAATTTCGAAATACATTAAATGTGCTAATTTATGCAAACTTAATCAAAATAATTGAAAACTGACGACAAAAAACAAAAAAAAGCTTGAAATGGTCTAATTTTGAAATGCGTTCTGTCTAAGATCGCGAGATGCAGGCACGACATGCCCGAGGACATACCGGTATCGTATTACACATTGCGTAGCTTTCTTGTAACAACTTACGTAAGTACATGTTTTGTGAAAATGACCCGTTTTTACATAACAGAGTGAACAGTATGATTCGTACCAGAGTAATTGAGAATAACAGAACACTTTAAAAACAAAATCTCTGCACAAACCATCATGCTAACAAAGTGTTAACACAGAAATATGTATTTGAAAAGTGTTAGTCATTTAGAATAAATATCGGCGACCCAACAAAATATGTTCATGATTTCGATTTATAAATACTCAAATACAATTTCCAGATAGATCATTACGTCCATGCACGTTGCCTGGTATATTCTCTTGTTATATTAGGGATTTCTGCAAATTGTGCCAGGTAGGTTTGAACTATTCTCGAAATATTCTTAAAATCATTCTTTAAAACAATAAAAGGACCGTTTCCTGTGTGCTAAACATTTTATAAATGTATTATGCAATTTGTTTAAAACAATTGCTGCATAATGTTGTTATTATTTGGATATGCAAAGTGAATATATGTTGATTTTTCTTTATTTGCATAATATATGTAAAGTAAATGTTGATTTTCTTTCATTTGATTATACAATGTGAAAATTTGTTAGGAATAGATTAAAACAAGAGTGAGTGGAAGTGTGGGGGGTGTACCCCGTATGCTACGTTGAGTAATATATCAGAAAAATATCATGATTAAAAAAAAAATCTTTGAGATACTTAGAAGGTGCATTTGAAGACTTACGTGTAAGTTTTAGTTTTCTCTCCCAGCTTTCTGTGTTTGGTGATCAAAATTTATTTTACTACGGTAATCAACGGTGTTGCAATCATTAAGTTTTAGAATGGAGATTCATATCGTAAAAACTCTCAGTCTGAATTTTGATAATCCCCAACAGTACCTATTTGCTGCATTGGCTATCACTCAGTACCTCTAAAGTTATAATACCCTCCCTACTCAAAAGTATTGCAACATACACTATAACGCATGCATTTGAGTTGAGGGTCTTTCTATAATGATGTCCTTAAGAAGTTTATAATTTGGAAAATAATAAATTCTTGAAAAAAAATCAATGAACAATTGTTTTCCTTTTCTTTCTCCATGGCGGAGAGATTATCAAATGCAGGCGCACCCATGGCAGAGGGGCTGGAACACAAAATTTGACATTTTTCGCCTCCCTATAGGGGTGGGGTGTTAATTCACAGTAGCATCGTAATTCGGTTTCATATTTCCCGTAAAATGGTTTGGATGGCTTGAAAAGACTTCCAACAAACAAAATATGCCATTGTGTTCCCCTGACACGGTCTCCGAAAGAAGACACCACGCCGCAAAGACGAAAGCGCCTCCTATCTTCATAAGATAGTGATAAGGAGGATGAGGCTACTAATATAAAGATGATGACCTTCTCTCCACATCTTTATATCAAATGTACTAAAAAGTCGCATTACAGCAAATTTTAGGATGTTTGCAATAATAAACCGCCTTCAGAATTGAGAAAGAATACGACATTACAATTGAGGAGGTCTTTTTCTGAAAAATGTGGCGTATTCTCCTTATCACTATCTTATGAAGATAGGAGGCGCTTTCGTCTTTGCAGCATGGTGTCTTCTTTCTGAGACCGTGTCAAAGGAACACAATGAAATTTTTTGTTTGTAAGAAGTCTTTCCAAGCCAGCAAAACCATTTTAAGGGAAATATGAAACCGAATTACGGTACTAGTGTGAATTAACACCCTACCCCTATAGGGAGGCGAAAAAAGTCAAATTTTATGTTCCAGCCCCTCTGCCGTGGGTGGGCCTACATTTGATAATCTCTCCGCCATGGAGAAGGAAAGAAAAACAATTGTTCATTGATTTCTTTTCAAATAATTTGTTATTTTACAATTATAAACTTCATTAGGACATCATTATAGAAAGACCCCTTCAACTTAAAATGCACGTGTTATGTAGTGTATGTTGCAATACTTTTGAGTAGGGAGGGTATATGAAACGTCACAGGAAAAATGTCCTTTGTTAAATCATAGAACAGGGTTCAAGATTATCAAAACAGAGGACAAGAACATACATTCGAAAAGGGTTTGATACACCAAATGTTTGTAGGTCCCATTATTGTACAGAAACTTCTATAGATTAGGAGCAATAAACGAATGACTATGTAATAAAATTCTTATATAAACCGAATTTTTTCTTGACTGTGTGGCTGTCATTTTGTATGGCTCTGAGTTTATTGTATGATGTTTACTTCTTAAAACGCTTGAGATTGTCATTAAGGAGCCATCTATTGAACTGCATTGTTCTCTGTACCCACAGGTAAGGTTATGCAAGGGCACACACACGCACACAAACACACTAACACACTAACACACAGACAGACACAAAGACACACACACACACACACACACACACACTCACATCCATTGATCTGTGGGGTACCACTTTGATTTTGCTCAAAATGTTTTTTTGATGTCGGGTAAAAATGTCGGGTAATTAATAATGACGGAGGTAAACTGGCAGGGATGTTATAATGTCGGAGATGAAATTTATTCACAATTTCGGATCAAAAGGCCACTATACCAGTTAAATGTAAAATTTAACATTGTTTCAAGTTAAACAAAATTCTGAGCTATACATAATACGCCATGCTATATGTCTTTCATAAGATCCAAAACTGAAGCCCTGACAAAAATTGTGCTTTTTATTTATTTCACGTTTTATTTAGACAGGGTAGTCCTTTCAGTCTCGAGGACTGCTTTTCAAAGGAGCCCTGAGATAAAAATCACATGTACATGACAAAATAAGTAACATTTCAATACAATTAAATACAAAAGTAACAACAAAGGTATTTGTGAGAGTATGAACAGTGATTGGGAGGCTATTATAGAGTTTACTACCACAGTAGCAGGTAGGAGATTGATCTTTTCATGTATTCATTTCTCGGTGTGGGGACAAATAACGGGCTGCGGGTTGCGTAACGGGTACCATAATTGACTTCTCTGCGTTGAATTAAGTTATTTAAGTAATGGGGAGCTTGATCATGGAGAATTTTAAAAACAATTACCGTTTGTTGAAATTGGATTCGCTGTTTAACTGATTGCCAATTTAAAGTACTTAATAGAAAACTTGTCGATGTGAATAAATCTATCCCAAGAACCATTCGAGCGTATTTGTTTTGTAATCGTTGGATACGTTGGATACGCTTCACAACGATCATAGAGAAATCTTAAAAAGTGAAATTCAATGAATATCTAAATTTTTGTGCTATGTATGTTTATTTGAGCTCAGATGTTAACATTTGGCATTTTTTTAAATGGTGCTTCCAAAATGTTTAATGGTGTCTCTAATATAATGAACGTCAAAATCCCGCACAACGTAATTCTTTACCCATGTGCATTTTTATTGTACACTCACTTTTAATACTGTTCATCTAAACTCAGTTCTACCCCTTAGGCGTTGGGTAAAGTCGTCGATGCTGAAAACGGAAGAATTTCACGAAAGAGGCGTCATGGCTCAGTGGGTAAGAGCTTGGCTTCCCGACATAGAGATCCGTGGTTCGGCTCCACGTCATTGCGGTTGTATCCTTGGTAAGGCACTTTATCCCCATTACCCCGTCCCTCGGATAGGACGTAAAGCCGGAGGTCCCGTGTTGAGACAGAAACAACTCAGCAGTGCAGTACGTACAAAAAATTCACGCACTTCATCGAAAACAGAAGGGTGAAAACCCGGTGTGATGGCCACTCAACACTCACAGCCACGGGCCCCTTCTATGGCGCTGTAATAGCTGTTATCCTGCTGAAGGATACATGGTCCAATTTTCAAGCGCTATGAAACAAATATGTGTATAGCGCTATAGAAATAATTAGATTGTAATGTAATTGTGTACTATGAGAACACGAAATTTCAAGGAAAATGCGATTTTTTTCAGGCCAAAATATTTGACTTTAAAAATATAGCAAAAACAAGAAGAAAAACCCCAAACAAAAAACAAAAATAAAACAAAACAATGCATGAGCAGAAATCTTGATCTGGATCACACCCTGTTCGCAGTGTTAGCGTGTTCTAAAACGGCTTAAGTGGCGCCTTTCTTTATTTTTTAAAATAGATTTTCACTACTTTAGGTATCGTGTTTTTAGAACTTTTTTTCATTATTGTCATGACTGTGTTTTGTACCCTCCCTATACTCAAAAGTATTGCAAATACACTATAACGCATGCATTTTCAATTGAAGGGGTCTTTCTATAATGATATCCTAATGTAGTTTATTATTGGAAAATAACAAATCATTTTGAAAAGAAATAAATGAATATTCATTCTCCATTCTTCTCCAAGGCGGAGAGATTGTCAAATGCAGGCGCACCCACGGCAGAGGGGCTGGAACATAAAAATTTAACAATTTTTTCGCCTCCCTGTAGGGGTGGGGGTTAATTCACACTAGCATCGTAATTCGGTTTCATATTTCCCGTGAAATGGTTTTAACGGCTTGGAAAGACTTACAGCAAACAAAAAATGTCAATGTGTTCCTCTCACGCGGTCTCAGGAAGAAGACACCACCCCGCGAAGATGAAAGGCCATCTATCTTCATAAGACAGTGGTAAGGAGGATAAGGCTACTAATATAACGATGATGGCATTCTCTTCACATTATTATATCCAATGTACTGAAAAGTTACATGACAACATATTTTAGGATGTTTGCAATAATAAACCGCCCTTAGAATTGAGAAAGAATAACAAATTGCAACTTGAAGTGGTTCTTTCTGAAGGGGCGTATCCTCCTTATACCAGCAGTCTTATGAAGATGGGAGGCGCTTTCGTCTTCGCGTGATGGTGTATCTTTTTGAGAAAGCGTCAGAGGAACACTTTTGCATTTTTTTTTGTTTCTTGGAGGTCTTTTCAAGCCGTCAAAATCGTTTCACCGGAAATGTGAAAGTGAATTACGATACCAGTGTGAATTAAAGTGATAGGCTAACATTGTGGAGCTTCAATTAAAATATTGTCAAACTTTGATATCTAAGCTACATAGTAGTGTTCAAATGGACAAATAAACACCCTAGAATACAAAAGTTAGGAAA
>JZLH01S0010723.1:25545-50485 GCA_001188425.1 Eucidaris tribuloides
GAGCAACTTAACACAGTGCCTATATGGAAGTACATGAAGTAGTCTACAGCACAGCTTCCCGGCAGAGATTGTTCAGACCAGTATTTGCGCACCACGACCGACAAGGGTTCGTTACTGCGAACTAAGCGGAATCCAAACTACGCTGTTGCTATACGCATAGCTAACCTTGACGTTGGACTGAGTAAACGGATGTAGCTGCTGCATTTTCTAAGCAACTGTGATTTTGGCGCTTGTATCATCCAAAATTTGTACTAGCCGTTTTCAAGAAGGGTTACTCTGCTTTTATACGCAATGCTTGCTTTGAATCTGTTTGTTGTATTGGCGGTTCCCTGCTGGATGTCTGGCCACGCCTGCAGAAGGCGTGATACAACTTGCCCTACTGACACCGGATCATCTCAGGATGGTGCCGCCGAGGGTGGCGGATTATCCGGGGGACATCACCGCGTCCGAGAGCCCCGAGACAAACCCAACTTCGTTCTCTTTCTGGTTGACGACTTGGGATATGGCGATCTGG
Organism: Eucidaris tribuloides; assembly: GCA_001188425.1. Taxonomy (NCBI): domain Eukaryota; kingdom Metazoa; phylum Echinodermata; class Echinoidea; order Cidaroida; family Cidaridae; genus Eucidaris; species Eucidaris tribuloides. The sequence continues at coordinate 26,060 of JZLH01S0010723.1, forward strand.
CTTCCTACGGTCACCCGACTCAAGAACGCGGCCCCGTCGACGACATCCTGGTCGATCAGGGCATGCGCTTCACCCAGGGATACGTACCCGACACCATCTGCAGTCCGAGTCGTGCGGCGCTCCTCACAGGTTGGTTGATGGTGTAAAGCGATTTCAGTATTAAAAATGACCATTTTCACAACTTGTTTCAATTTGCTGTCTAAACGAATGAGGAAAGAAGATTGTTTTACAGTCAAGTTATAGTACTATCAGAAAGCTATTGTAGTTATTGGACATTGAGAGTAATGTTTCTCTGTGAAATAGAATGAAAATGTCGCGTGTCGTATGGGAGTTCTCTGCGTCCCGTATGACATTATTATTTTTGCTTCTCTTTGAGTGAAAAAAAGGGAGAATTCACTCCAGCGGTTGTGAAGTTTTGTTGTTTTAAAAGTATCGTCGTCAGAAGACTAGAAAATGTTGTAAAAATGTCAAGACTGAATACGGGATTGCTCTGTACTTTGTGTAATGCTTTGGTGAATTTGAGGGTTCGGTATACAGTGTGAGACTGTAGGTATCAATAAAAACGAAATCCAGATTCATCCCCAAAAGTTTCAAAATCGAAGTTGATATCATACAGTGTCATAAAGCTATAAGGGAATGTATCAGGCAATGATCCTAACATGATCATTTTTATTTTTTGTGTGGTATAATGATCATTACATTCAGTCACGGGTGACTTCAGGAATCATTTTGGTAAAACATATCAAGTATTTTTTTTTTTTTTAGTTATTTAGTTTGTGCTGACAGAGCATTCATAAAAAAGCAAAGTTTTTGAGCCAGTAATGTAAGCCACGTGGTACCATCTCGATGGAATAAGCCTCATGGTAACGTTTGGCAAGGGAAAGACATTCATACTTACAATAAGAAAACATATGATAGTGGTAGTGTTTTTAGAGTGTTAAGTATATAAATCATCCTTATTTTGAATGTTACAGTAATATAAGTGTTAGGAGGCCTATACAAACAAATAAAGAGACCCAGGTCACGTGTCAACTTTGGATTGTAAAACAAGAAACAATCAAGATGACAAAAGGTAGAGAAATCCCTGGCAGCGAGTTGCCAGGAACTTACCGTAAAAGTGTTTTACGGTAAACTCCTGACAGTGAGTTGCCAGGAATTTACCGTAATTTTTACTGTTTACTGTGATTTCTATCGGTCTCTCACTGTCAAACGCTTATTTTTTTATTGGTTTTCCATCGTAAAATTGGGTCTACCATAAAATTACATTAAAATTGCGAGATTGTATGATAGTTTACACGAATACTTAGCATTTTAAGATCACTGAGTGAAATAAATGTTAGTGATCAGAATTTTGGATCAGAATTTACCCTTTTTTTCTTAAAGACATTTTATTATAATACAAATTTTTGGTATGCGGAATACACTTACAACTCCCCCATCCCTATTGTAAGTATAGTTTCACCATCATGATGCATTGCATTGAATTCAAAGACATTACAACTTTTTAATTCGGTATAAATTCGATACCATTCTTTGAATAGTTATACGGTACATATTTTTTAATAAATGACCATTATAAGGGAGATGTCCTATGTGTATTTCCGTATTGTTAAAGAGGAATGGAACCACGTGCATCTCCAATTAGACAATACAAAGCAATTTGAGGAAGAAAACAGTGAAAAAATGAACCAATTTTGCCAAACCGTTTAAGAGTTATGTATGCACAAAGTTAACTTAATCCTTATAATGGAGGATTCTTAAATTGGCAGCTCTGCCATTTTCTGTGACGAGATTGTGGAGAACTCCCCATTGGTTTTGTACACAAATTTTCACATTTTTTTCTGATATGTCAGTTGATAAGTTTACACCGTTCTTTCACTGAGGCATGCAGCATCATTTTTGCTGTAATATACTTGAACAACAACCAAGAGGAAAGTAGATATTTACTTAGAAATGAGAAAAGGTGAAGATTTGTTTATAAAACGTATGGAGAGTTATCCACGCTCTCATCACAAAATGTGACAGAGTTGCCAATTTAATGATCCTCCTTAATGAGGATTAAATAAACTTTGAGCGTTCATAACTCTTGAATGGTTTGGCCAAATTAGCTTAATCTTTCACTGGTTGGTTTCTCCTATTGTTTTGCATTCTCTGAATGCATGAAGATGTCTGGGTTTTTCATTCCCCTTTAAACATTGAAACATTATCGATATCTGGCCAGTAATTTGCCAGTGTCAGAAGATGTCAGAACTGAGGTGAGTACTCGGTGGTCTTCATTGGTGATCCGACATTTGCTCTGGCGGCAGTTGCTCCGGTGACAATATCTCAGAAGACAAAGAGTTTGGGTCAGGGTTACCATTTGGGTTTCCAGTTCAGAATAGTGTTAAGGTTAGTGTTAGGCTTAGGGTTGAGGTCAGGGTTAGTGCATGAAATAATCGTCGAAGCAACTGTCGCGAAGCAAATGTCGGAAATTCTCTTTATCCCCACAAAATAATTGGCAGTGGGTACTAGTGCAAGAACCAGATAGTCCTCGATCTTCCCAAAAAGATTTCATTAAAATATTAAAGGATCATACAGGGTAAGGATATTATCGCGTTTATTACTTTGGATTTGATCGATTACAGTAATCTGTTAACCCCTTCATTTAAATTTTCAACTTTGGAGTAAGCGGGAAACATTCAGTCCTACGAACTTTTAAACACTTCTGCTCCCCACCCAACTGAACAAGCTTTACACTTTCTAAAAGCACCTTATGGTCGTTTTTCTGGGCTTCATTTTTAGACCTTATCACGGACATAAAGAAAAATCATGTAGTTCATTTTTTAAAACTTGCAGTACTGTTGAATGATGACTTCAATAACATATGCTTTTGTGATTTGAACGCAGAGTCGTCGATCGGGGGGGGGGAGGATGGGGGCAGGGGGCGCTGGGGGGGGGGGGATCGCCCCCAATGAAAATATTGGGGGCAAACATATAGACTTGCCCCCCCCCCCCATAATTTTGACAACTTGAAAACTTCATAAAACGCAATGCAAATATATGTTTTAAAAAGCATTGGAAAGCACTATAAAACCATTAAACATGGCACAAAAATTTGGGAATTTTTTTCACTTTTGCCCCCCCCCCAATCCAAAACGTGGATCGACGCCCCTGTTTGAACGATTATTATACACGCCCCAACTCAGCATTATTGTTAGAGGCGAGAAAAGTTTAAAACCCATGAGCCCCGCCCACACATACATTTTCACACTCTTTATCTTTTTAAACAGTTCTTAGACACTTTCATATAATTTACAGTTATTTTTGTGTAACTCGAGAAATTACAGTGACTTATTTCGACTTATTCAAAGGACTACACTAACCTGTAATCACCCCTTACCGTACTGAGGAATTTGCAAATGTCCCGGGGAGATAACCCCCGACCTCTCTGTTACTTGAACAACCCCCGTTACCTGATAATCTTTAGTGGAAATAAATTAAAGGCAGAGTTCCAACTGTGAGATGCCTGCTTATAAAATATGAGAATCGTCTGTGCTATTGACTTCGACCAGCATTTCGCATTTATGCAATACAAATATATGCTTCAAAATTTTGGACATTTTTGTCACTTTTGGCATCCCCAATCCGAAACATGGATCAACGCCTCTGCTTGAGCTGTCACCAAGGTAACATTTCAATACCAGACTTGGACCAGGAGTGGAGGAGGACCAGGAGCTAGCACGCGTCGCAGCGACGTCGCCGCGACCTTGCTGAGACGTCTCATTGAAAAAAGGGGTGTTTCAACACCCCCAAACACGCCCTGAATACGCGTATAGTCAACGTTACAAATGATAATGGAAAAAATTAAAATTCACACTGGAAAATTATTGTTTGTTTAATCATTTCTTTATTGAAACAAAAAAGAAAAGAAAAGTGAACATAAAAGCCAGGTCCATTGTCCCAATTCCGGACTAGTGGCAGGCTATAATAAAATACAATACATACAATACAGTGAGAACATATTACAAAATACTATACAGCACAAAGATACTTACAAACATGCAGAGACACATACCAGTACATGTAGATATATAGACTTACAACATAACATATACTGTATATGTAAAGGTACATACGGTACACAGCAACAGTTATAAAATGACACAAGCATAATACAAATTAATAACATGTTATTAAGAATATGATACTAAAATTGAATGAATGTTGTGTCATCGCAACACAATGTGAAATTAAATCCTTATATGGCGTCATCGCAGGGTCATGAGTCTTCCGAATCCAAAAGCTAAAATTTCATAAGTCAGATCCAATAAAGCCCCCCATCCCCTCCCCACGCACCTGAACAGCAAGAAAAGATTCTGTATGAATAAATATTGCTTCGTTTTTGGCATGTTTGATATGGGATTTAATGGTATTCGGTGTGTGTGTGTGGTGTGTGTGTGCGTGTGTGTGTTGGTGTGTGTGTGTTGTGCTGTGTGTGTTGTGTGGGTTGTGTTTGTGTGTCTGTGTGTGTCCTGTGTCTGTGTGTTGTCTCGTGTCTGTGTCTGTGTGTCTGTGTGTGTTTCTCCGTAACTCCCCAAACTCTTATAGTATTTGATCATCCATTGCACATGGAAAACCATGACCATTTATCACCATTCGACTTGCAGTTGGATATTGGATGACTTGTTAATTATAGCAATAAAATAAACACTTAATTTTAGACGTACAATAACATAATACATAATTATTATACATTCAATTTGATTTACACTGTACAAATTATATCATGGAATTATTGATCGAATTAATAACTGTTGTATGCTAGTGCAACCATTTGGTTAAATTTTAATTTTACTCTGAAGTTTGTATTAAAATGTAAAATATGTGTCAGAAAATTACCTGGAATAGACGCGATTTTTTATTTTAAATTGAGTATCATGTTTTGAGATTACTATTGAACTTAACTTATTGATTACAGTGTAATTATAGATCCAAATAGTGTATCTCCCCCCATGTCTGTTCTTTTTTGGCATAGAATATTGTGAAGGACGAGAGAATGGCATGTTTTGAGATTGTTTGGAAAAATTCAGACGGACGGATTTGTGCGTTGCATTTTTTGAGAATTTGTTTCAATCAGTGCTTGTTTTCTATGTTTACTAGACCCCTCACCCCAACCTCCACCGCAAAAAAAGGACACAATATATAACCCCTCTCTTCAATGTCATGTACCAGATAGCTATACTTTTCAGATTTTCGACGGTGTGCGTCTTCCAGGTTTGTTTCAAAAGGGACGGTTAACTCTACCATTGTAAGCTCGATTGAATTTTCATGTACTATGATAATGTTGGGTCGCTGGTTCGTAGTGAGAATGTGGGGTGGGACGGTTCCTCCGGCAATTCGGCATAAATTTGACTGTTCGATAAATTTTCGTTAAATATTTCGTACATGAATCTCAGAATGTTATTGTGACGTCATTCGTATCTACTCAAGAATGTAGGGCAGTTGGAGAGGATGTGATGGAGGGTTCCTGTGGTATTAGGGCAAAATGTACATTTATTTGATAATCGTTTTCCCCAAGTGTACGTTAAACGATAATCGTTTAACGATAATCATTTTCCCCAGATTAGTATATGACGGCAAGGAGTCGATACATGCGTTGATAACGAAACTTAAAACTCCTTTTGGTAGATTGTACATTATCGACTTCCATGTTAAATTTTCATTTTCCAATATGAGCAGTGAACTGAATTTGCCTTGTACAAGGAGCGGCTCGACACGATCAGACCAATACTTGCGAGAAGGGATGCCTAGCCATGTTTTCAGGTATTTTCCGGTTAACACGTCAAGCTTGCCTAAATGAGATTGATTCAGTGTGTGGACTGTTAACAAGAAACGGATTGAATTAAGGAGGTATCGTGAGTATATGGCAACCTTGTATTCGGGACGGATTAACAACTCGTCGATTCTGTTCAGCTTGATCAATATTTCGCCGTGAACAAAATCAAACACTTCGGCCGTTTTTCTACCGAAACATATATGAGAACCAAGGAATTTATGTGGTTTGTCTTTGATTGAGCGAGTCGGGTCATTACCAATGCGATATGTTATTTCTTTCGGGGTGCCTCCACAGATAGACAAACTGCAGCATTTGGAGGGTTTAAATTTCAGCTCCATTGATGAAGTATACATGTTTAACTGATCGATAATCTTCTGATGCTGTATTTTATTGTTGGTAATTAAATTGAAATCATCAGCATATGGAGTAGTAATGACTTTAGTGCCATTCAGATCATATCCCACACGGTCCTTAATTTGACACAGATATTCTAACAGCGGATTACAACAAGACAAGAAAATGATCTCCTTGAAACACACCCTTTTTGAACCTGAATGGTTCTGATGACCATTTGTTACCTTTGACACTGCCTTGCAATCTACCATATAAGTTGCTAATATACATCAACAGATTGTCAGGAACATGAAAGCGTTTCAGTAAATAGGTTATTAGCTCATGGCTAATGCTCCCAAAGGCGTTAAATCGAAGAACGTTATATGTACTGTACGCTTGTTTGCTTTGCTGTGAGAAATTATTTCCTGTAGAACCTGATTGTGTTCTACACACCCATTTATTTAATTGATAAAGGCTTTTTGCACATTTGGGTCAATAAAACGGTTTTCTGTCAAATAACACACAAGACGATTAGCAAGTATCTGGTGGAAGATTTTACTGACGCATGACGTGAGGGAGATCATTCTAAAATTTTCTGGTAAATTTGTATCCCCTCCCTTATGAATGAGCGTTACCTGGCAACGGGACCAATTTTCAGGGGGATCATGCGTTTCAAGAAGTAGCTGGGAAAAGAGTGTTGCCAAAAAATGGTGTACGCATGGGGTATTCTTTAACAATCCATACATTAGTCCGTCAGGACCGGGGCGGAAGAGGCCTTCTTGGCCTTTAATACCAGTTTCACTTGTTTAGGAGTAACAGGGGTCAGATCAAACTCATGGTAATTTGGTTCGTTTACATTACTATATGGAAACCTTGCAGTTTATTAAAGTCAATATGTACTGGGAGTGAATATCTCTCGGGGTAATATTTGTCTGCGGTTGCTTTCGAGAAAGATATGTTCGTCGCAGTTTTATCGATGTTACCATTGCAAACTTGTTTCGAGAAATTCCAGAAATCTTTTCTATACGAGTCTTCCTGATGCGCGGCGGTTTTTTCAGCTTCTTTCCTCTCAGATCGCTTTTTCAAAAAAGATACCGCTTTGACCGCTGACCGGAAGTTCCTCCTGTCCTCCTCGGTCCCCTCTTTGCTAAATGCTTTCCGGCGTAATACATTTTTCCTTTTTCGCGCATCGGCTAGGGTTTACGGTTCGTGTTCTATGTATGACTGGGAGTTAATTTCACGGACGAAGTCGGGCTGCGAGGCGAAGTAGTCGTAGACGGTGTCACTGAAAGAATCTGCTGCTTCCTTCGGCGTAAGGGTTCGATCACATAAGTCGCGATGAAGAGGTGCTATTAGCTCCTTTAGTTCACAGTTCTTTTGTTGCCATTCATTTCTCGCGTACGTTGGAATATGAAACAGTGAGAGCCCCTGCTTGGGTCAGGAATGCAATTAGTAGAAGAAGAGTGGGATGCACCAGATTTCGGCGGCCCATTGTCTTCATTTGGGTTACTTGGTCACGTGATCAGGAAAGTGAGACTAGAATAGGCGATGTTCAGGAACAGTAGGCGCAATATAGCAGCTGAATTAATGGTGTTACAGAGTCGGTCGGCTACTGGGACAGGTTCCCGGACCGTTAGTATGATACCGGCGTCATGTTCGCAGTATAATTATGGCGCAAGATGGCAAATATATCAGCTTTCGGATAGTCAATAGCGGCCACGAAATTCACTAATTTTCACGTCAAGTACAATACTTATACACTCACCAAGACAAATCACAATGAAGATTCGTGTGGGCGCGGCTAAATCTGGTATTTAAGCAAAAATTTGCAGCGGTTTTAGTACCTTACCGGAGTTGCCGTTGCGCCCATAAATTGCAGAATTTGCGTTATTTCAGAACGACACTTACCAATATTAGCCTCCCTATTCCATGTTAACGTTTTATTAGGGGGGTCGCAAAAAGTCCGCTCAATAATCCGAATTTTCCGTTTAACTGTTACAGTGGCAGTTGATGGAAAAATATGATTATGAAATACAAATGTTCATTCATTCACAAAGGCGTAGAAACAAGTTTAACATGTCTCTTTACCATGCTCAAATTTCATTGGGGGGGGGGGGCACTCACTGAAGTGCCCCAAACCCCTATGTGCACGACAGTGGCTGGCTTTCAGTCACAATTTAGACGTATCCTATAACCTTTGACTGGGCAAAAAAACGTTTCGGTATGCTTGCATTGCACGTGAGCTGATACTGTCCAATAACTTCGAAACGATGGAATGTGGGTTCGCCTTCTGTAGAAACTGTTGAGAAGTATTGGAAGTAAGGTACGTGGCAAATGGGAAAAGAAAATATCCTGGATTTTGCGTGGAGGATGAAAAATAAGCAGGTTTGAAATGATCTATGTTACCACATTGTCATGATGTTGAAACAAACATGACTCTGCTGGAAGCATTGACAGAATGTTGGGTCACAAGGGTAAGATAAATAATAGAATGGGTGGAAAGCGAACTCTCGGATAAAAGTTTAATGCCACGTTTACATTATGTTCTCGGCGGCCACAGCAAATAATCATTTTTCATATCAAGCCAACGTGGACAAAACAGGATGGACGTGAGACAATGCGCCGGAACGGGATGGGTAAACGTGAAGGACCTAACAAAACTTGAATGAGGAGAAGTGGGAAATAGACCCATTTCACGACGAACTACGTTTCTGGCAAACGGGGCTGCCGTGGCCACTGCGAACATAATGCAAGAGTGGTGGATAAATAGTGAGTTCAGAGTGAAAGGGAGAATTTCCGATCAGTTTTATTCTTCAAATTGTCGTGGAGTGGAATTTGGGAAATTCCAAGTGAATTTAAAACTTTATATGGAATGCCCATACTTACATGGAATTCAGAACAGATTTCCGAAGGGGGTGCTACATTACATATCGAATTTAATTTAAAACAACCTCAAAATTCAAGTCACTCAACCCCAAGTGTGAAATTTATTGAAAGTCGTTCTTTTACTCGAATTCACCCATGAAAGAATGAGCTTGTCCACTCTTTTGTTTTTAGAGAGGGCAAAAACCACTCTGTAAATCTGATTTGACACAACCTTAAGCAACTTTGTTCAATTAATTTCACGACCTCTATCAAATATATAAACAAGTGGTTCATTTATGTAATCGGATTGCATGATCCTATATAAAAATATGAAGTGTCCATCTTAGTTATCAGGTAGCTCGATTTCTATATTACTTTTGTCCAATTGAACAGAAGTAATAAGCGTAATCTCTCCTAAGAAAAAAAACTTTCCCGTATAGTTGTCATATTTTTTTTATTCATAAGTACAGTATCATCGTTGTGGTGAATAGGATGAGGTGATTGAAATAACACTGTAATAAGGTAGAAACATGTGTTGAACTGTCGATAAAGGTCGCTACACATCGCGCCACGATCACGTAAATCATCTTTTAAAGATTTTTTTTAATTGAAAGCTTTATGCCCTAAGGTCATATCACATCAACAGATTCTGAATGTCTTTCGTTTTTTTTCAATTAATTAATGAAAAATCTCGGAGGTGCCCCCCCCCGAGATTTTCGATAATATGTCACTAGCATCCAAAGGGTTAATAAGGTGTTAAGGTTATATGAGTTATACCTCATCAGAAAGAGCAGAGTCAAAGAGCAGAGTCTGCTCTTACTGATTTGTGTGTGTAGGGGGAGGGGGGGGGGTACTGTATATTGTATCAACAAAGTGATTTCATTGCAAACACAGAGATACAATGCCAACTTCGAAAATATATATTTATATTAGCTCCATCCAAGGAATACGGCCTACATAATTTGAGAATTTGCTGTCGTTTCAAAAGCGTTCATTTTGTTGATTGGTGAAAAATAGCGGGAGTTTGGCAGGGATATCCTCTTCTGGGATATCTATGATTTAATTGCACCCCGACAAAGGGTCTTTAAGACTTTAGATTTCAAAATGATGTTGTTTATAGACAAATGATTTGAATTTAACTTCAAATGCTATGTAACATTATTAACCCTATCATCTCTGAGCAGTTACAGTTCCTTGCCACCAACGCAATATGTTATCTAACCAACAGGTCGTTTGCCGGTACGAATTGGAGTCTTCGGCAAACAGCGAATTTTCATGCCCTGGACACAAACGGGATTGCCGGATGATGAACTCACAATCGCCGAGGCTCTTCAAGAAAGGGGCTACGCAACAGGCATGGTGGGAAAATGGCACTTAGGTATGATTGAACTTCAAAAAGTTTAAACACACCCATTTCTAAATTGTCTTTTAGTATTCAAAACCAGTTCATCGTTTCTTTTCTAGCCCAGGGGTGGCGCCAGGGTAAAGTCATAGGGAGGGCGAAAACCAATGGGGGAAGGGGGCGAAAATGTCAAAAAAGCCAAAATTTCATGAAAAACTCCATGATTTTCCGCTTTTTGACAATTTTAGGGGGCGGCTGCCCCCTCTGCTCCCCCCCCCCCTTTGGCGCCGCCCCTGATCTAGCCCCTTTCGCGGTTTCTATTATTGTCCTCGCCGAGCAAAGCTCGCGAATGAATGTGAACTGGCTCCAAGTCATAGAGTTATGCTCCGAGTACATACTTGTTTCTGTGCCCCTTCTCCGTTTTTATTCCTCCGTACCGAAGCCGCTGGGGGCATCATGCTTTCAGGTTGTCCGTCCGTCTGGATCAATAGGGAGCTTTCGTTTTGACAACGGACGGACTCAAGAACGGTAATCCGATACCAAGATCGATCTGCGCATGCGCCAACCCCGCATCGCTGTCCGCGTCGAGGAATCGAGAACGGAATTTCTGGGATTTTTCGTTCAGGACGGATAGAGGACAGCGGCCAATCAGCGCCCGTACAGATGATGTCAGTGCAAACCGCAACAGGTGGAAAGGCTGATGGCGTCACGCACCGTCCCTCGTTCTATGTTTTGCATTGGCGAAACTGCTTGCGGAGGGACCACGGACGAACGGCTAGCTTGATTCTCACTGTCCTCGTTTTCGTCCGCGATGGCAAAACGAAAGCTCCCTATTAACTCGAGAAAGGCTGATGGGATTTTGATATTAAGTACGTACTATGATGCCACAATGGAATGCCAAAATTGTGAAGTTCAAAGATCACACGAACTAAAACGTCTGATCTTTTCCCTCTGTCCGTCCGTTATCGGTTCTCGTTACCGCCATAACATAAGAACCGCCGATCGGATTCATAATGTAACTAAAACCAAGTATGGACTATGATGCAACAATGAACTGATTAGATTTTGGAGTTGAACGGTCAAAAGTCACGGGGCCTAAAATATGTTTGATTTGGGCCCATTTCCATGGTAACTTGAAGATTTCTGATCACATCGCGCACGTACATGCACGAGGCATTTCAATCCAATTGAATTGGGGTGGGAGTGCTGTGGCATACCCATCGGCTGCGCGCAGTCGAACTGCTCTACAGTGTGAGTCAAAAAAAAGTTAACCGCTAGTTAATTGCTCATTGTTTTAAAATTCAGCTTTAAACAAAATGTTATCACACATGTTTGGAAAGAGTGTTTTATCCTGAATCATTTGATACCATTTTTGTGTGGTTTGTGTTCACGCTTGGATGAACAGGAGACATTGTTTGCGAGGGTGCAAAAATCGATTTGCGTCAAAGTAATGATTATGTGACGTTTGAATTAAACAATTGGGATTGGGGTTTTAATTTGGCCTTTGCAGATCAAAGAATTATCCCTTACAGAATTTATCATGCTGCACATTATCGAAACACACACACGCACGCGCGTGGGCACACACACACACACACACACACACACACACACACACACACACACACACACACACACACACACACACACACACACACACGCACACACACACACACAAGTCTTTTATTCTCTCTCACTGTCGTTGAGATGTTGTCTGGCTACATAATTTCTGTGGTTACCTATTATGAACGTTATGGGCATTTATCAAAATGGAAATATAAATTCAATGATAATGCCATAATGAAAGTTAAGTGCATCATAATGAATTGTTTCTCTCTAAAGACTCAGCTGGTCTGCATTTTTATGCTGTGTATGTGTGTGTGTATGTGTGTGTGTGTGTGCGCGCGCGTGTATGTGTGTGAGTGTGTTTCGATACGTGTAGCATGATAAATTCTGTAAGGGATGATTCTTTGATCTGCAAAGGCCGAATTAAAACCCCAATCGCAATTGTTTAATTCAAACATCACATAATCATTACTTTGGCGCAAATCGATTTTTGCACTCTCGCAAACAATGTCTCCTGTTCATCCAAGCGTGAACACAAACCACACAAAAATGGTATCAAATGATACAGGATAAAACACTCTTTCCACACATGTATGATAACATTTTGTTCAAAGCTGAATTTTAAAACAATGAGCAATTAACTAGCGGTTAACTTTTTTTTGACTCACACTGTAGTTTCTTGACCGATACCTGTTCTGATTGTTCTACATGGTAGAGCTTATTAAGGGCTTCCACACAGAATTGCGTAATTCATTAGTTATGCTAATTTATGCAAATGTATTAAAATTACAAAATATACTTCTTTTTTATCAATGGATTTTGGTTGTGGTTATTTTATCTGAAAGGTCTCAGAAATGGCTTCCATACTTCTGTACAAGATTATGTAATTTATAAATTTAGCAACTTTATTCCAAATTGTAAAATATTAATAACCAAATCTGTATTTCTTGACCGATTTTGATTCTGTTTGTGTCATCTCAAAGGGTTAGATGAGGCCTTCAATCTTCTACGAAGAATGTTCGAAATTCATTATTTATGCCACTTTTGGGTAAATTTATTCAAAATCGCAGAAAGATACTTATTCTCCTTTATTTCATGTAAGTCAAAATTTATAATATTACAGTCATGGACAAAAGTTTGGAATATATTTTTTCTACCAAATGCAGTTTTTAATCATATCAGAAAAAGTTTTCTTGTCCTGAAGTAGAGACAGGGGCGGCGCCACAGGGGGTCAAGGGGTGGGCGGTCACCCCCTATTTTATTATTGAAATGGTGGGAATTTTACTGTTTTTCGAAAATATCGCCCTGCTCTTGTTGTTCATTTTCCTGGTAAAACAAAAACAAAAAATGGCGGGGAAATGTTTTTTGTCGTCGTCGGCCCCCTGCACCCGTTTGTCGGACAATGTTCGGCTTGCATTTTAGCTATAGTCAAAAACTTTGTTTGGCACGCAAAATTTTCCTGACGGATTTCGCCCCTCATAAATTTTTACCCTAGCTCCGCCCCTGAGTCGAGCACATTTGAACTTAGTAATAATATCTTCTGCATGGGTAATTGATCATAATTCGTAAGAAATCTGCACGTTAAAACAGGGATACTCACAGAAATAAACATATTCCAAACTTTTGTCCACGACTGTAGTAATAGTGCGTAGTCTATTTCAGTTTACCCTTCATACATTAGCGCCTTAGGCTACCAAAGACATCCCATTTTAGTGGCGATGTGTATTACCCATTTTTAAATCATTAATTATTTCCTTTAAAGTGTGAAAACAATACCGTTTATGATACCTTTAAACACTATCATTATACAGTTCGTCGCAGAAAAAAACTGAACCCTAAAACAAAGGCTTATAGTGCGGAAGCAATAGAGCATATGATTGAAAAAAATAAAATTTCACTTATGCTCTTTCAAATGGTACATTATGCAAACTTATTTACTCACGCTTCTCTGAGAACCATGACTTTAAAAATTTAATGTCAAAAACCATTTGCTATACACAAATGGCTTTGACACTATGGACATCAGGAAAAGGAAGAGATGGACACATCTTACTTACAGTGTCAAAACCAACCAGTGTAACAAATGGATTTTGACATTAAATTTTCGAAGTCTTGTTATTTAGAGATGCATGAATAAATAAGTTTGTTTAATGTATCATTTGAAAGACCATACGTTAAAGTTTATTTTGGACATGCTTCCGCACAATAAGCTTTTGGTTTAGGGTTCTGTTTTTTTCTGGGACGCACTGCATAGTCTGAAAACAAAGATCATTATTCGAAAATCTCTTTCCCCTTCTGTCCTGTACAGTACCTGACATAAAACGAGACACACAAATCGGTAGTAGTATTTGTAACGATTTTCGATCTGTGTGAACCACTAAGAAAAAAGGTGCAATAAGGATGCACAAAATGTCCCAGTATGAGCACCTTAGAAATTTGGAACCTTTTGGGGTATATTTTAACACTGTCCATCTTTGTGAGTTCTAAATTGCACCTCTGAGCGTGCAATGTGTTGACGTGTGCCTTAAATATTTCACCATAGACCATTCTACCCATATAGCTGCTGCTATTGGGACATTTGTGCACCCCAATTTGCACCCGTATTTTCTTAGTGTAGTTTTCGCTGACTCGATATCCTTGTCCTCCTTTAAAGGTATTAATGCCAAGACCAGCGATGATGGTAGCCACCTCCCCGTCAATCACGGATTCGACTTCGTCGGACACTTTCTTCCGTTCACCAACACCCTGTACTGTGATGATACCGGGGTGAGCTAGACACTTGGAACTATGTATCATTGGGCCATATGCATAAAAACTAGGAATTGCTCGTAAGAAATTGCTTCAAGCATAAGATTAAGCTCGAACAATTCTTGAAATATGTATGCAGAACCTATTACGCCGGAAACTGCAATGTCCACTCTATCAAGCATCTCCTTGAAAACGTATGCATAAAAGAACATTTACCTCGGTCTAATAGGCATTTCCTTGGGTTTTTGCAAGCTCTGTAATACCAGCTTGAGCGCTCTTACATAATCAGGACGTTCGAGTTTAAACGTGTTCATGCTCGTAATAGACCAAACCAAAGCTGCACAGGTGGAAAATAAATTGAGGAAAACTTGTTATACTGAAATACCCAGGAAAATACCCAGGAAAATACCCCAGGTAGGGGTAAAAATTTACTACATTACTCGAGGTACGAATCGTCTTTCAAAATGCATGTATGAACTGCACTGGCCGCGAGTGGTGAAGCTCAGAGGCTTCTCCCAACAAGTTTTGCATTTGAATATACTTTACGGAAGCCGTCTTTGTTGGTGTTCGCACCGGTGTGACGTCGCTATTGTATGATTGTAGGAATTACTCACTAATGACAAGCAAACGGTCGGGGCACAAGCAAAATGTTATGCATATGAAAAAAGTAATCTCTTGAAATCAATCTTTGGCTTGAAGCCATTTCAGCAAGTCCTTATGTATACGGCCCATTACCTTCATGGGAGAACAAAGGTGGGTTCTGTATAATTATTAAAATATTACGCGTTAAAAAGAAAGCATTTCCTGTAATGGGAGATATAAAAGATTCATTCCCCAATGTATACAAATTTATGGATGTTTCTTCCCCGTGACCGCGGAGCGAGAAACATTCCACTGAACAGTCCATGAGTGCATATCTATTGTCGGAATTCAGTTTGCATGTATTGGTTTTGTTTTACCCGGCAAATCTCGGGGGAAGCTGTCGTTTATTAATCACTTCTGCTTGTTTATTTTTATGCTTATGGATTCAAGCAAAATGCTAGAAAAGGCAATTGTTATTTTGTATGCATATTGCCCAATATTATCTTCCCTGGTCTTATAGTTCCAAGGGGCCAGGGCCGGATCAATGTACCCTGTCTGAGTGACCTGTGACCATTGTTCCAAGCCCCTTATATAGCCCCATTTTCACATTTATACATTTCTGGCCTTTCATTTCCTTCCTGGCTACTTGATGTGGTTTTACGATTCAGATAGACTGTTAATCCTAATCCCTTTCAATTTTTACCAAAAGGGTGAAAAAAGTTGTAATTTTACGTCAAGTAGTATAACTTAAGTAGGAAGAGCCCAATAAACTTCCAAATTCTATGATAATCATGAATGTTTTTTTTATCTTCCTCTGCATCCTTTTCTCCTCCTCCGCCTCCTGCTTTTCCTTTTTCATCATTATCGTCAGTCTATTTCATCTTCTTCTTCTACTTCTTCTTCTTTCTTTTCTCTTTCTTCTTCTTCTTCTTTCATCCTTCTTCTTCTTCTTCTTCTTTTCTTCTTCTTCCTTCTCTTTCTTCTTTTCTTCTTCTTCTTCTTCTCCTTCTCTTCTTCTTTATCATTGTTCTTCTTCCCTTATGTCTATCATTGCTGAAACAATCAAATTTGTTGTGCAACCTTTCTTCTATCGTGATCATACTTTCATTAAATTTTAGGATATCTTATATGCTGTTACCTCCCGTACCAATTTACACACAAAAAAGGCATTCTAGCCTCGTTATACGTTCAAACCAGTATGTGTGAGTAAATCAGTAAAAATTTCAACTCAAAATTGGTTCTCAAGGCATTTTGTGTTTTTTTTTCTCCGAATCACGTCAGTACACTTAAAGGAAGATCTAGCCAGCAACTAACAGAAATAAGTTAAGAAAGATTTGGGGGATTGGCCAACCAATCAGATCGCATGTGCGCCGGCCTTGAACTGACCCTACGAGACTGATGCATGCCGCCCGACGTGTGTTAATCGCGCCGTGGTAATGATGCACTTTTTGAATCGATAAGCTCCTCCCCCTGCAGCTGTTTCGGCGAGTTTCTTCTATGGAAAATTTAGCAAAGATGTATAATTAACAGACATTTACTGATTGATAGGGTCTTGCTGAGGGCAAGTGTCACACAGTAGGCCCTACACCTCATTTAGGCTGACTTTATCACCATGTAGGCTACCATAATTCTCACAATACTCACGATATCATTTTTTCTTATTTTATTCCTGTTAGTTGCCGGCTACATCTTTCTTTAAATAAGGCCTATATCGTCATTTACAATTGTTGTACCAAATAAGAGATGCACAATACAAAGTGATCAAAACGTGAGATCATTATTGTGTCAACAGTCACAGCAGTGACAAACTTATAAATTCAACATAAACGTCATGAATGTAAACTGTGTTCTTCCAACAGCGCATGATGGATTTTCCCGATACTGAGATGTGCATGTTGATGCGCGATCGAAACACCATCGTGGCCCAGCCGTACAATCACACCTACCTGGCGCAGACTTTCGTGAACGACGCTGTGTCTTTCATTGACGACAACGCGGACAAGCCGTTCTTCCTCTACTTCTCCTTTGCCCACGTGCACGCGTCTCTCTTCGCTGGACCGGATTTTGCTGGCAAGAGTGCGAGAGGTACTAAAAATCTTATAAAAACATGATTTTGAAAAGAAAAACAGAAGTTATGAGCTGTAGAAATGTACGATGTTTAAAATGATGCGTGTAGTGTGTGTGTGTGTGTGTGTGTGTGTCTGTCTGTCTGTTTAAGTGTGCATTGGGCCTTTGTGCTTGCTTTCGTGTGTATAAATGTGATGGTGTGATGATGATGGTGATAATTTACATGACATTGCGTGTTTTGTGTTTTTGTGTGTGTGTTACATCATAATGTGCATAATGATGCACGCAAAATTGAAGCTAAAATAAATCTCTCGGTATGTAGTACAAACCCTATAAACAAAGAAGAAACTTTACTTCTGAAAAAGTGTTTTCACTGGGAAAGTTGAACTGAACACAACCAAAAAGTGCTCCCTTCAAAATACCGTAACTTTTAAACCAAGCGAGTTCGAGCAAAATGATTTGGCAGGCTTACCATTTTAGCGCACTCCTTGGGTTTTTACAATCATTTGTATGCATGCAGTGCCAGCGCCATTGATGACGTGTTAGTGATTCACAATCTACTGAAGATGGTAGTCTGATGCATTGAAATTCTAGAACATTGCTTTGTCTCCCTAGCCCTTAAGCCCTTAAGTTACCTAGACTAAAGCCTCCATTTCTCCGCCATACGGAAAAAGGAGAAAAATCGCGGAAATGGGAAGTGTAACGCGGAAAATGGGAAATCATGGAATGCTGAAGAAATAGCCTTAAAATTGGTAGTAGATTATGAAATAGACAAATATTGAAATGTCTAAATTTATTCTTTAACTAAATAAGGCCATTACCAAACATGGGAGTAACTTTAATCACCCTAGCCAACCCATCTGCGGGCCCCTCTGCCGGCCGTCTTTCTCACTACCATGAGGGTCGGCTTCAGTAGAGTATGTCAAATAGCTGAAATTTTAGATGTAATCATGCAATTAGGAAATATGTGGTGTTTGTATACGTGATTGTGAGTAACGCGGAATATCGCGGAAAATGAACAATTTGAAAAACGGAATTTGGATTTTGTAAAATGGAAAAATGGAGGCCTTAACCTAGACTTTGCCAGTTAATGTAAATACAGAAAAAAAATCCTTCAGACATTGAGAAGGGGGAGGGGGACTTCGACCCTGGACCCACCAGGGGCCCAAAGTTGCTCCCTGCACCTAAGCCACTAATGCTCGCGCTTTGTGTTCGATTTGCGGCATACGTCACTCTTAAAAATATCTAGTAATTTTTAACTAGAATCTAGTCAAAAATGACTAGATTGCCAAGTAAAATATGACTTTACACTATTCTAGTTATTTTGACTAGAAAAATCTAGTCGCGTCAGGTGACTAGATATCGTGTTACAATTTGACTAGAATATCTAGTCACTTTTAACAAGAAACTAGTCAATTTGTCTAGGTCCCAATAGTGCAAATAAAACAGATAATTAATTATTAATTAAGAAACAAATTCGACTTTCCATCAGGAATGACTTTCTAATGGTGTTTTAGAATTTCATTTATTCAATCAAATATATCCCTATCGATAAATTAAATTTTACCTTACCTCGCCTTGACTGGGAATTGAACCCGGGACCAGAGTTTAACAGTCCAATGCCTTACTGTATTCACCAAGATATTCGTTTAAAAGCGATGCATAAAATAAATTTATATTTACATTTCCTTACTTTTCTAAGAGGTGGCCCATAATAACACATATTTAGTGTACAAACGATTGATGTTACAACACATTTAACCTGATTAACATTAATAATCTTGAGTCTTACTTCGCAATTCATATTAAGCCGTAACTTGGAGTTGACTAGATATCCTAGTCATTTGTAATCCAAAACTTGTTTCATGTAAACCAGATTATCTAGTCATATCGACCCGATTCTAGTCAAATATTTTGACTAAGTTTTCGGGTCGGACCATATATTTGAAACTAGTTGAAATGACCAGATCTCAAGTTGAAATAACTAGGATATTTATTCAAACCGACCAGATTCTAGTCAAAATTTTTTGACTAGGGTTTCTAGTAAAAAAAAAACTGACTAAGTATTTTAAGAGTGTACGCGAATTATTTCTTGTCCGCCCTGCCCTCAACTTTTTCTTTGACCTCTATTTTGCCCCCCCCCCCCCGTACACACACACACTTTAAAATTCCCAATGCCACCACTGGTGAGCATGCATTGAAGGCAACATTGTTACTTTTCAAAAGTCACAGGAATGATTTCTTATGTAAAAATGACAGTAAACAATAGCACTTTTGCTGTATTTATAAAGTGTGCTAACTCAACCATGATGTGGTTACAACCTCTCATGTTTGCACAACATGTAAAGATAAATTTTGCTTAAAAATATCCGATTTCAATTTTTTTCAATAAACTTTATGGATTTTACGAGTTCAAAATTTAGGTACGATGAAATTTTTTAATTGAGCTCACCGAACCGTAAAATATTTGAAAAGTATCTGGGGAGGTGAATGGGGGTCAAACGATAAATGATTAACATAAATATCGCTTTTGATAAAGGGTGAGCTACTTTCTGGTTGTGTTTAGCAGATGAATTAAAATCTTGTTACTCGTGGGACGTTACAATGCCCTAGCATATGAGAAATTAATAAAGGGAAACAGGATAAATCGCAGGATAAATCAACATAAATAATCTTGTATGTCAACCCCCCCCCCAAAAAAAAAAAATAAATAAAAAATAACAAACACTCATGTTAAATTATTTTGCTCCTCATGGTATTTTGATAAAGGGTGAGTTACTTTTTTATTGTGTTTAGTTAATGAATTCAAAACTTTGTTACTCATGGGACGTCAGAAGGCCGGGTAGTGTATGAGAAATTAATAAAGAGAAACAATGAAGCGTCTATGAATCGCTGGTGATCTGTGGAGTCTAAAATGGGCATGACATTTTCAAGTTACCGTGGTGATTAGACCGCGTTCTGAGAACCACGAAACAATTATATCAATTTTTATTTTGTGACTACATCGTGACAACTACATTCTTGAAATCTGATATAAAGTTGTCGAAAATATATAAGAAATCACCACAGTAAGTCACCAATGATGCGAATAACTTTCACATTTGACTTCTAGATGAAATGGGAGACAATGTCAACGAGATGAGTTGGGCGGTTGGAGAAGTTATACGCACCCTCCAGCAAAATGGTATCGCTGAAAATACTCTGGTTCTCTTGCTGTCTGATCATGGACCACATGCCGAGTACTGCGCTCATGGAGGTGATCAGGGCATTTTTAAAGGTAAATCTAAAGGTCATCATCTCAATCATCATCATCAAAACTGTTGTTGATTTTCAATCTATATTTATACCACCTCGGTGTCAGCCTAGCTAGAAAACCATCAAAAGCCATGTTTTTTTTTTTTTTACCGAGTGTGTGACTGTCCATACGCTATATCCGAATATGAATTTTAGCCTATCCAGATTCTACGATTTGATACCTCTAAAACTACGGCCCACTGTAATTATGCCTGTTAACCCGGTATGATACCGGGTATCAATTCTCAAGCAACCTGTGGATATTGGGACACACTCAAATTGAAATATAGGGAGCTGAATGTAAATCAACATAATACTGAAGAACAGACATTGACCCATTATGTTCAAATTTTGTATTTCAATTAAATGGCAGAGGTTATTTTTACACCTCGAAGAGGAGGCATTATGTTTTCGGGTTGGTCATCTGTTTTTTGGTCAACCTACCTTGTTCTCGTTATCACGATATCTAGACAATGCCTGTATGGATTTGGATCATATTTGTCCCTGTCATCCACCATGGGGGATTTTGGGCAAAATATGCGTGGGTTTGAGGAACCAAGGTCAATTGACTTAGCTTAAATGGGCATATTGCGTACTTAAATTCAGTCAGGGGTGTTCACTAATATTGTGGCGTGTTATGAAGATTAGAAATGGGCAGATAACTTGTCAAAATCTTTAAGTCAAAGGTCGACAATTGGATTATTTGGGATATTCCCGGATATATTCATCAGGGGGTGTTTAGTATTTTAGTATTATCGCTTGGTAGGAAAGTTAGTGATATTGAAACAATTCTGTAACACTAGGGGTCAATGATCAATGAACTTTGCATCAATTGCGTATGCCATGCATATCATTTGCTAATAGTTTCCGATGGTAATGTAGTGAACTATTCCCACCGATACAGTAAATCAAAGTTAAACATTAAATATCAATGGATGCATTTCATTTGAGTGGATAGTCATCCTGACCATTAACAGACTAATTGCTGAGTGGAATATTTGGGGAGGAGGCGGAGGCATACTATAAATTGCACACCAGTTGAATTGCTCTACGAGTAGTCATCAATTTCTTATTTTGTCTGCATACTTGCTCTTTAGGTTATAAGTCTAACACCTGGGAGGGCGGCGTCCGTATACCCTTTGTGGCCTACTGGCCGGGCACAATATCCCCAGGAGTGGAATCAGATGAACTAGTCAGCAGTTTGGATATCCTGGAGACACTGGTGGACCTGGCGGGTGGTACCCTGCCTACTGATGGCACATACGATGGTGAAGTCATCACAGATGTGCTCTTGGACAATGCGCCATCCCCGCACGACGTCTTGTACTTCTACTGTAAGGACCGCCTGATGGCAGTCCGATCCGGTCCTTACAAGGTCCACTACAACACGCATCGGGTCCGGACCAAGGACTATCTGGCCCAGCAGTGCGGAGAGGCGGGTATCCCTACCCATTTCTCCATGGATTGTCAAGACTGCTATGACTCTAACTGCGTCACACATCACGACCCGCCTCTTGTGTTCAACGTCGAGCGCGATCCGACCGAGTCCTACCCCTTGAATGTAACGGACCCCACCATCGCCCAGTTCTTAACTGTTTTGAACCCGAAGGTCCAGGCCCATAGAGACTCCATAATTCCTGTTGATCCACTTCTCGATGATATTGACCGTAATCATGCAAATGTCCCCTGTTGTGATTCTGCAACCAGCTGCGTCTGCAACTATGGTGCTGTTGATGGTCCATATAGCAGTCACCCATATTCATAATCTCCATCGGGGAAAGTCTTGTCGACTGAATAGCTATTAACGCAAGCATGCTTTCTATAATGATATAAAATGTTCCGAGCGAAAATTGCAAGTGGGCTAGGCAAATGTTTTCAAATATGCTGTCTGATTCATTTTATGATAGATATCGAACTGCAGTCATCCCACAGTGCTAAATCTCTGTATACAAAAAATAATTACTCCGTAATACTGCAGACTGCTGCATAGATATTTAGGGCCAATTAGTAATGATCACCATAGCTTTAGTTATTGCATCACCTGAATTGTGACACAGAAAATCACTACCCAGTGGCACTTCTTTCTGAAAGTTTGATTAAGCTTTCTTTTATTTACCAAAGACTATGGGGATGAAGTTGTGTAACTGAAGAAAACGGCTTATAATATATCCCACACAGTGTGTACCAATAAGATATCCCTCTCACAGAACTGAAGAGTTATTTCAAAATCAGTAATATTTCCCAGTTCATATTCATTATTTGAAAAAAAACCGACTTGATTATGTGGCTCTGTTCAAAATTTTGTTAGTCACAGTTTCATTGAGTTTAAAAATACACACAGCTCTATGGTTAATAAGCCTATGGCTCATTCCAGGTTTGATTTAGGCAATATAATTTACACCGAACAAGTACGCACACACATTTCGTAATTGACATTTGTATCATCACACCATTCTATTCTTTGTGTTTAAGTATTAAGGTTTCAAAACGCGGACAATTTCTATAAAAAGAAGGAATTCGATTTCTCAGCAGCCGTCTCACTTCGACAAGAAAAAAGTAATGAAATAAAATATAAGAAAATGAAGGTTTGTCATTTTTACGGTTATTATTAAATAATTCTCAAAATATGAAGGTTAATTTCAATCTTTAAATTATCGCATATAATGGCCTCACCTACTGCAAAAGCAAATTAAGAACCAATGTAGACTAGTCGAACTATACGGGTCGAAGTTTACTGTATTTGTGTCTATCACCTGCGTTGCATCAAACATAACACAGTTTCTTTCTTATTTGTGTCGTCACTACCACAAAGAGGAATTAAGTAATACGCTTGATAAGCTATCACCTATATTAAATGATATAGTTGTTTAGCAATTTTCTTTATCTTTCCTTCAATGAAACTGAAGAAACCAAAAATAACAGAAATACGATCATAAACATATTGATATAAGCATTCAGACTCTTTAATAATAGGGAGTCTCAGTGCAATAACCACATTTGGCCGTGTTGATAAACACCTGAATCTTTTCCGTCACGCAGAGTTTTGACCATTGCTGCTTTAAAATGTGGTGTACATGATCATTCGATAGCGCTTTAATTATTTACAAATATCGATGCAAATGAAGCAATATACATTATCTTGCGTTGACGTATTGCAATAAACATAATTGTGTTCATAGATTAATATTTCCTGGTGGAGTTGGGTTCCGTATTTTTTATAAAACTTGTATACGGGAAACTTTAAGTACTCTTGTGTGTTTTGAAGAATGATACATTCAATAATCATCAATTTGTGTTGCTGTGGCCTTTTAAAATACCCAAAACTTAATACAACACTGCACAACTAACCTATTCAACACAATCATCAGTCAATAAATCGATCGATGATAGAATTAATTAATTGATTGATTGATTGATTGATTGATTAAGTTAATTAGACTCGCTGTGGTTTAACCTTGTTCAGTGTTACACCATAGTTGTGAGATATCCTCATTTCGATATCAACTGATGATTAAAGCAATGTCTGGGAATCTGGAACTCTGTTGTCTGCCGTCAGATATCTCTATAGTTATCGTTTTATGGTCGTCTTATTTTCTTCCCGCCGACTGACAGCACTCGTAAAATGACGCCCTGAAGTCGGATAATCGCCACCAGTAAATCAGAGGGGATTTAGCGAAATGCGTTAGTGGCTGATTAAATGAGGGTGAACCAGGTCTGCATCAGAGGAGCGAACCATGTCGCCTTGTGACGGCACAAAGTACGCAACACAGAAAACCCGAGAAGCAACGCAGCATACACAGGATGAACCAGCTCG